>JAPMOB010211440.1:0-25604 GCA_029875015.1 Lepomis gibbosus | reverse complement strand
AATAAGGAGAGCTAAGTTAATGTTAGAATGCAGCTGGATTTTCGAGGCTAGCACGCTGTATATAGCTGGTAGTCAATACCCCCACCTGCCGGCACAGTTACACTGTCAATCTGTGGGAAACACTGAATCACTTTCTCAGCAGGAGCCACAGGTAAAGCATACTCACTGATATTCTCTCAGCTATTCCACACTGTGCATCAGCCACGTTCACAACCTCTGAGCCTTGCATCAGACCCTTATGTCAGACTTGTCTTTCACTTCCTTCTTTTGTGTAATTTAATTATTTTATTTTATTTAAAAGCAGCTAAAATATCAGTCATCTGTCGTGATTTTCCCACCATATTGCTCTGATTGACAGCTGTGGTCTGGAATTACTCTACCCCACACCCCCCATCTCTTGGGACTCCTCCGGATGGAGGAATGTTGCACGCTTTGGAAGAAGACAAGCTTGCAGCTCAATGCCCTTCTCCCTCCCAACTTTCCATGTCTGCTCGCCCCTCTCCCAGTCACGCACAGCTAATCTCTATTGAGGTGAGATGTAAGCTTCAGCCCTCACACCTCCCACACCATATAGTGTAATGTATAGCAACATGCCAAGAGCCATATAGTAACAGCTACTTTCCCTCCTTTGGCCCTAGAAATCTTTGCCTGCTTTCTGTCGCTTAAGCTTGGTAAGCATTATGTATGTAACGGCTAAACATGTGCAAGTTCCACATGAAGGCACATTTGCATTTATGTGCCTCTTATGACTTCAAGTGTGAAGACTCTACCAGTAGAGTTCTTCACTGACCAGATTTGTTTTAGGTCCTCTAATGGACAGACAGATTTTCATGTAAAGTTTCTTTGTTGCAAATTTAAGAAGTTGTGCAACTTGGCATGCCCATCCAGCCTATGCAGCTATTCTTCTGCAACTACTGTACATCTTTCAGTGTGCAAACTTACATGAACCAGTTGGTGAATATTTTAAATTGGTCTACCATCCAATAGCTTTGGCCTTCAGTCACAGCCTGGCTTCCAGAGCTGTCCTGAGCTAAATGTCCAGGAAGGACAATGCCCCAACATATGGCCTTATACCTGTGGGCCCCCAGCCTCCCCTGCTTCTGTTGGGGGAAACCATTTGCTGTGTAATGGGGCATGGTGAGGTGATAATAGTCTGCACACATTAGTGGACCACCATGTAAAAGTCCCAATGACTGAGGTTTTACTAGCAAACAAGTTGCTACAAGCATTAGTTGCCAAATGACATTGTATTTCCATTGAAAACTGTGAAGGTATATAATGTATCTCAAATCTTTTTTTCCCACAAATGAAGTTTGCAGCTTTGATAAGCTCTATACCCTTTTTTCTACTGGTTTTATAGCTGAATGTACTATAGATGTCCTAACTGTTTTGACTGAGAGTGTGAGGGCCTGTCCACTCAAGACAGCTTCTATAAACACTGTCAAGACATAGTACCTCATCTTTTCTATCAGTGTTACATGTCCTAGAAATATATTCCTCTTGTATCTGTCTGCGGGATATGTATGGATGCCGTCCACAGTTTTGATTGATTGGGGTCTGTGATAAGGAGCAGCATGGACAGCCCAGAATGTGAGTCCCTCAAAGTCTCTACTCCGTGATTGTATTTCATATATATTGTACCATAATATATACAATTATTTCATAATTGGACTTCCATGAAGTGGAATCTTCCTCCTTCTGCTGCCCCTGGCTCAGCCTTCAATTTGTAATGTATCTCTTTAGTGCTTCTCTGACATCACTCTGACATCAGTTGGATAGAAATTTGATTCAAGATCATTCCTCTTTAACCCTACCCTCCCGCACTCACGCCAGCATGGATTTTCAAAATTGAATAGAAGGTGGAGACAAAACAATGTGAAATATCTCTATAATACCTGTAATTTTCAGTTTGTGAATCTGGCCTCCCATAATTATGTACTTTCTTCAAAATCCTTTCAAAATTCACTATGAAAAAGTCCAGAAGGATAATCATATGTTTGTATTGTGAAATTATGTCTATGTATTGCAAAAGTTAACGTGCTAACTTATTTTTTTTTTAAATAATGTAACATTTTTAAACCCCTTTCTTGTTCAGCCCGTAAGTGGTTACCTCTTTTGGCTTTTCTAGATGGTAGTCTGCATTAATGAAGGCATCATTCATTCGGGGTGTTTTCTTAATACAGAGTGTTTTCGTGATTTAATATCCTGCACCTCTTAAAGAATCTGAATTTGAAAGTGTGCCAAAGAATGTGACATTGGAGCCTAGTCCCTTAGGGTTAAACATGCATTGCAACTCTACCCTCTTTGAAACAACAGACTGCTGACCCCACTATCTTGACCCTCCCCCACTGCTCCCTCTCCCGCTTCATTCCTGTCACAGCGATTAATAGCAGAACCCGGCCCATTCTTCTCTTTTGGCAGAAAAGCAACTGGATCTCATGGTTTCAATCAGCCCTGTGTAAGCAGCACTTATTTCACCCAATGCTGCTCAGCTGCAGCATTCACCCAACCCAACCCTGAGGTCACTGCAGCTTCTTATCGAAAGCATGATGCCTGTTTCTGGGGATCACAACCAGGAAACATGACATCTGCTTTCAATTTTAACTTATATCAACCACACCCACCTACCCCCTAAACACACACACGCTCACAATTTCCCACTACAGTTTAACTGTCTTGCGCATTACCTTGAATGAGCCTGTCTGGTTTGAGCGTATGCAGGTAGACTGTTAGGGGATCCTGTTTCAGAGTGAGGCAGATCTAGGCGTCAATCGCTCAGAGGCTCATTGATTTTCTCCAGAAAGAATTTGAGACATACTATATCTTTCAAAAATCTAGTAATTTTTTGCACATCCACGGAGGGTATTGAAAAACCACCCATAATAGCCCATTAAGACGCTGAACTAGAGAACACTTTGACACGCAAAATAATTCGTTTTCTGCTTTTAAAAGTGGCTTCCATTTTGAGATTTTACAGTATGTGCTGCCATGTGATACAGCGGCTTTTACTTTTCTTCCCCTTCAATGTATGTAATTTATAGATCAGGTCACAATGGCCCCTTCTGGTTGTTTGATAAAGCAGCTTGTTTGGCTGTACCATGTCAATGTTTATGTGAATCCACATGGAGTAAATAGAGTTGTAAGATTACAAAAGCTGGAAATGCTGCGTGGAAAAGCAGCCTACCTCCTATTAGTACAGGATGAAAAACACTATCACAGTGAAGATCTTATGTGTGTGTGCGGTCCAAATGTCCACTTGCTACTGCTGGGGGACTTAACTCTGGGATTTGACTTGGCTCACTTTGTGCTACTTTCTTCCTGAAAGGGAATATGCTCTGTGGTTTAGAGTATATCTGTGATTCTGTGATCTGCAACTTCAATGGGTACTACCCAAACAATGATTTACATAATTATATACTCTGTGGTTGGCAGCAAGGTTGGCAGGGTTTGTCGCTTAACTAAAGAGCCTCCTAAAACCACTTCACAGTGCAGGCAGAGCTTAAACTGTATTACGGAAATTGTTTATGTGTACAGTTTCCAGTTATTTAAACTACAACCTTCCAATAATGCGACATTCCAGTCATGCCACTGACAACAAAATAAATCTAAGCATCTCTCAGTCCCTGTGCATTGCTTCATTCCACTTCCTCACTGCTTTTCTAAAAGCAGTCTGTTAAGCATTCTCAACAGGGGTTTTCCCCTGATGTTTCTGATCATCTCCTGTTCAGCCTCTGCTACCACAACCTCCCTCCAGGTTGTCTGGGTAACTGTTATACTCCCCAACATCTGTGCTAACACTCTGACGTCATCACAGTAAAGTTGTACAGTTAGCCCATCTTTCCTCTACTTACATAACTCTGCCATGCTCCCCCCTTGAGGGTTGACATGCTCCCCACTGTCCCACATGGAGGACAGCTGCTTTTCAAATATAGTTTAAGTTATCTTCTTGTTCTTTGCTCTGTTTCCCATCTCTATAAGGTCTGATATCTGTGGAATTTGTTATTTGATCAGAGAAGATAACAATTGCAGTGCACATCCCAAAAGCAAAGGGTTTGCTGCCTTTCATTCAGAATCTACAGTATAGGTTGAAATGATATATGATATCAAGGCAGTTTAATTTTCCAAAGCATATGCATCTGCCTCTTACTGCTGATGATCTCATTCCCAAACGCTATAGCCCATGAACAAGGCAGAAGGTTTAAATTAACCAGCCCAGTGTGTGTGATTCATTTCCAGCCTCGACAGAGAGTAATAGCTGTAGTACATTCTCTGCTACATTTTTTGAAATCTTGGTCTTTCCTTGCGTTTATTTTGATTTGAGCTTGGCTCAACCACTAATGACGAATGAAAGGGCTCATCTATCTAAAAGGTTTCACAGATGTGTTTTTTCTCCACGTGATCTCTTAATTTTCTTCCTGCCACTGCAGCCAATTTATGAAATCACACATGCAGAATGAGCTATGTCTTTACACTTAAGCACGTCATTGAGCAGTATTTTTACATTTGGACTTTTTCCATTACCTTAATTAATTCTCAATAATGAAAGGCAAAAAGGAAATTTAAGAGAAAATGCAGAAAACTCTAATTTGGCAATCAAATGTAAATTCAAGTTCATAATTAAGATCTCAACTTCAAATAATTATTTAAGACTTCCCTCTGCACATTCACATGATTACACATTCTCTCCACCATTCTCTCTAAAGTGATCCCTTTGTCTTAGATCTCAATTTCAAGTCAAAATTAGTTTTGACTTGTACTTGGCCTGAACTAAAGTGGCCTCAGTTTTAGTTTGGCTAGGAATGAATTCAGAGGGTATACACTACATCCCCCACTGGTGGAGGAAAGGTTTTACAAAGTTGGAAAAAAGTAAATCATAAGTTAGAAGAAACTGCATTGTTCAAAATTTCATGATGTAATCAGAAACAAACAACCTGAACTTGAATATGCTGTACCATATTGATTGGTTCAGAATGATAAGATAATGTGAAGATGTGATAGAGTTGCATCAGTTTAATATAGACAATAAATGAGGTGGTTCCATTCCAGATGAACAATTCTTTAATTGGTTCTTACTGTACAAAGAGCTTAGTCTTTACACATAATTTAGCATCTTCAATTCTCCCTAATGCCTCCCTAAAGCCCCTACTATTTTAGCAGAACCACATTTCAGATACACATTAACAACCAAAGTCCACACCCTCCTCTCACGCATGCTTCAACTGGCCTTACATTACAAGGCTAAATATAAATACACACATTTCTCAAAGTCCTCGTAGATCATGGGAAACAGGTCAATGAAATAGAAAAAATAGCTCCAGAGGAAGCTTCACAAATGGTTTAATTCTCAATAGTGAAAGGCAAAACGGAAGGAAAGGAAATTTATGAGAAAATGCAGAAAGCTCTATTTTGGCAGAAAACTGTAAATTCATAAGTTCGACATTAAGATCTCTACTTCAAATGTTCATTTAAGAATTCCCTATTCCTCCACATAATTACCCAACCGTTCTCTCTAAAGTGATCCTTTGTTTGCCATGAAATACTCCAAAGTAATGTTTTTCTGGCAGCACATGAGGGGAAAAAAACATATTCAAACCATTTTTCAAAACATAAATAGTCTCACCTGTTACAGATTTGTTTTCGGTATGGAAACAAAGTGTTATCATTCCAGAGAGTAAAAGGGTTGTAGGGTTAAAACCTGGATTCAACTCAAAGACCATTCAAACAAACACTCCTCCGCCCCAACCCCATCCCTCCTGGCCCTCCCTCTCTCCCTGTAGATGGTCATACAATCTCTGAGAAGTTGAAACTCTTTGCATTAAGCATTTTTACTTACCATTTATAAGTGAGATGATGAGAAGAAAGGCAAAAGCCAACATTATGCAGGACCCGTTTGCTCTCTGTGCAAATGACGCTGCCATCCTCGTCCTGAATGTGTGCACGTCCGATTGGTGTGAGTGAAAAGACAGAAAAAGAAAATTGTAAAGCTGGTTGAGCTGGGGCACTTTAGGGTTTCCTCTTACCCAGGGCGGGACAGGGTGGATAAAGCACCACTTGTGTTCTGTCAGTTTTTATATAGTCCCCCCTCCTCTTCCTTCTGGGGTGTAGGGCTGGGCCTCCCTTACTATGGCCCAGCCCTACACCCCATCTTCCAGTGATTACTTTAACCCTTCCTCTGTGCCACCCCTCTAGACGAAACAAGTAAGATGGAGGGAAGGAGGAGAATGCGTTCTTTTTGGGATGTTATTTAAGAAAAACAAACTGATGTGCAGCATTCTTCACATATCAATTTTTATATTAACATATACGTTAAATATGCAATGTGTGGTGTGTGTTGTAGAACAATATGTTTTGGTGTCTGCTTGAGCTGTGAAACCCTGTCTGGACGAGAGCAGTAATCCACTACACAATGAAAGGTGATTGCTGACAATAGGCAGTAACAGTCAGTCCCTTAATAGGCTTATTGAGGTAGACCGTGGAGCAGAATAGCATGCTCGAAACAAAGGTGCGATCCTGTGTATGCTAATGGTATTAATCCAATTCAGTGGCCCGAAGCCCCCACCACTCAGCTAGGCCATCAATCAACAGCCATCCCAGTAGTGAAGACACCACAGGATCCGCTTAAACCTTTCACAGAGTCCTGAAAGCACCCAGCCCCCCTGCAACTTTAAGATCTTTGCTTTACTTTTGTTTGCTCTTTTGCTAGCAGTTATCATGCTCTCTGTAAATCACACATCTGGAACCACTGGTGAAGGTATGCTAAATGACTACACCCTCCAAGGCAACAAAAAGTAGCGACAACAGCAAGCCGAAAAAAGTAACCTGGACCACAGCTACATCTTACATGCTTGAGAAATGGTCTTGTAATTTGATACCAGTCCTAGTGCCCACAGTCCCCCTGTCCCTGTTTTGGCCCCAGCCTTCCCAACCCAACACCCCATTTCCTCCCACTTACTACCCCTCCTCCTTACAAGACCCGTATCAAACATTTAGCTCAAACAGCAGGGCATTAAGATGGGCAATTGGCCCCTCGCTGTGACTTAAGAGGAGCTTTGCTGAAAACCCCAAGAGAAGAATCAGTGGTGTGCCCGTTACAGCAGCCACAGCTGGATAGCAGCAGTCATGTCACCGTAGTAAAACATTCATTAAACCGTTGGCTAGTTAAATATTTCTGCTACTTCGTGAATCACAGCTTCCTGTCAGATGGCTAAGGCACACAGACCTTTTACCCTCAGGAAAGGGCAGCCTGACAAACCTTGGCAATTTCTTTTTTTTCTCCTTTGCATATTTCTCCTTGTACCTTTCTTTCTTTCACGCTTACAAGGGGCTCAGTTTCTTCATTTTTTAACCTATTTTAGAGACTTAAAACTAAGAAAAGTGTTTTTTTTAAATTTTGCATTTATTCTCACCTCAATGTTACTTGAAGGTAATAATAAATCTTTGTGTACAAGACAGTCAGAACTCCTTTACTCTGCTCTATTGGATGCGTAACTTCCTTATCTCTCTCTTCTTTTGTGACAGTGTTTGGTCTGTGTCACAGAGTAGCTTGTCATGAACACAGAGCAGGAAACCAATACAGACAGAAAGTGCTTTCCTTCTTACAGAAAGCCAATCTGGAAAACATTTCTACCACTGACATCCTGTGATTTAAAGCCTATAGGCCTGGCTTCTTATGGCTTTATTTGTTTATATTATATTAACTATTCTGCACATCTGTTGCAGCTTATGGAGTTGCACAGCCTCCCTTTACCTTTTTGCTGCTGCACTGTTTCTTCAGTAACAGTAGATTACATTTATCATATATTTGCTGGTGTTGTAGATTATTTCTGACAGCAGTGTGTATTTTGGTTGAGCTTACTCAATTTGAGGGTTGCTCTGCTATAGTTCCTTGCATTTGTGTTAAATGCCTTCTGAAATATATGATGGAGTATCTCAGGAGAATGTAGGCAACCGGGTTTAATATCAAAAGAGAAGCACTGTGCTTGTACTTTCACACGAGGTGTCCCCTTTAGATTTACCCTATACTTTAAAGACCACAAAAATCCTGAAACATTGTCAACATGCATTTTTTTCTTCCTTGCAAGCTCTGTTTTTTCTTTTCTACAGTCAAAATATTCACACCCATTTCCTATCCCAAACAGAAAAGAAAAGAACAAAACGTATTGTCTGTCATTAGTTTTGAGGACAAGCAGCTGCTGAAAAAATACATAGATGTTACAACCTGTTTTTTTAAGAGCATGCACCATTAAAACAGATTCATAATGGGTTTGCACTATAGCCAGTTTCTCCAGGTTAGACTCTAGCATATGTGCTGGTAATTTAGTTGATTTTAAACATGTCAGTAGTAAACATCACTAATTACTTTCTGGGGTAAAACTAACCAAACTGTAACAGTTGGCTTGCATCTGACCATAATATTTTACTTCTTTGATGTTTCAAAAGGCCACTGGTGTTTTATCCAAGAAGTCTTATTTTCTTGTAATGGAAGTTAAAGCTGCTAATAGGACCCCCTAGGATCACTGAGGCTAGGCTGATGAATCTGTAGGCTACTTCAAATGGCAGATATCCCTTACTAACTAGGGAGTGACTCTCAGCCAAATGTGTCAAGGATTATATCAAATTTTGTTTCAATATACAGAATTTAAAGCTTTACTGATAAATGTAAGTTCGGCATCTTCTGAAAGACAGTGACTTTTGTCTACATTATTATTCAATGAGATCAAGAGTTCACCAGCGATGGATTATTTGTAAGAGCCCCAGGCAAAGCTCTGAACAGGAAGTTGTAAAACACTGACTCTCCTAATGTGACAGTCTTTTGTGGGAAGAGAATTTCTTTGCCACCCGTTCATAATTAACAATATAGCTCAGAGATTCATGGCTCTGTTTTGACATAAGTCACAGTAATAGACATAAAGCAGTTGACATGCTCTGCTAAATTAACGTCGAGGAAATGTTTTAAAGTCCCCATTGAAAGCTTGTTCTTAATTACATTTTGGTGAATTTATTTGTACAAACACAGACCCACATGCAGACCCACAGAAACAAATACACATTGTAATACACATTTCATGGAGCTTTGAAAATGGGAGCCATATATCCTACAAAGCATACCGACTGGCTACGTAGGAGGGAGCCTGTCTTGAAGTGATTTCATGAGTGCAGGAAGCTGAGGAAGAGAAAGCGAGGGAAAGGTTTGGGAGGAGGAAGAGGAGGAGGAGGAGGAGTAGTGGGAGGGGATTTCATTTCAAACTGCAGCAAATGTTGACCGTTACCTCTCTGGGCTGAGCAGTGAGCTGTCTGCCCTCATGTGAGCGGGAAGAAGAAAAAAGAAAGTAGAAATAAAAGAAGTGCTGTATTTAAGAAGTCACTTCTTCCTAACAGAAAGGGTAAAGGACTCCTTCACAGTCTCTGGGTAGAGTCTGGTACATGCTGGGTTCTGATGTCTGTGTCATGACCTACAGCAGACGTTCCATACCCACCAGACACACACACACGCACACACACACCCTCAGGCGGCAGTGCTGAAACAGACACTTTTTCTCACTGACGAACCTTTGCCCTCTTCCTGCATCACATTTTCACAGCCTCTCAAAGGATCCTTCTCTCTCACCCCAGTTTGTGCTCAAATTGTTGTAACCAGTCAATGAATGAAGTATTCTCATTCGGTCTCTGTCAGCCCGCTTCCGAGTCATGCTTGTAATAATAACTCTGGCCAGAAGATGGCATCACTATACTGGTGTGCTGTCCAGATCAGGCTACTGGACATTAGCTCATCAGTACATCATTAAACCCTTCATTTATTGCTTCATACAGTATATTTGTGTGGAACCAAAACCATTTCTACCTATGTTTACATAAAGAGTCCATCTCTTAGTGTTATGCGGTGAGCTATGAAAGCAATCATGACCTGAGTCAGCTCAGCCAGTAAATCCTGAAACAAGTTATTACTCATAAATGTAGAGCTGTGGTCATTTGTAATTTTTCCCCCTCTACAGTCATCAGGGATTTTTTCCCCCTGGTTTGGACAGCTGTCTTGTCCTTGGCAAGAACAAACATATCAGTGTCTGTTTGATTGTGTGATAATGCAGTAGGCATTTTATTAAAACAGCAGAGGGCTGATGCTTGAAGAGCTTAAATATCCACAAGGCTGCATTCCAGAAGTGCTTGAATTTGATAATTGATTGTACAGCATAGAGGGAGTGCACATTATGGTACGGAAAAAACTAAGGTATGACACATTTGAATCTATAGCCACTAATAGTGCCTGCCTTTTTTCCTCCCAACTGATCCTCAACCCATAGTGAAAAGCATCTGTAAAAAGAAGATGTCTGTATTTGCAATGTGTGTGCAGTTATCATGCTATCCTGCACAACCACACACTCGGCAGCCTCAAAAATAACAACTGGCTTTAGGCAAGACTGTTTGAGCAAAAACA
This sequence comes from Lepomis gibbosus, assembly GCA_029875015.1. Classification (NCBI taxonomy): domain Eukaryota; kingdom Metazoa; phylum Chordata; class Actinopteri; order Centrarchiformes; family Centrarchidae; genus Lepomis; species Lepomis gibbosus. Next base: position 15,172 of record JAPMOB010211440.1, on the reverse strand, counting down.
GATCATTATATATAGACATTGTTCAGGTAGTATTTAATGTATATTTTACTGCATTTATAGACTGTTACTAATGATTGTTTTGATTTCATGAAAAATAACAAATGATTAATCGGTGATGTCTTAAATCAATGATTTTGTCCAACAAACAGTCCAAAATCTGAACATATTCAATTTAAGAAGATGTAAACTAGAGAGAGACAGTGGATTTTTTTTGTTTTGGCATTTTTGCTTGAAAAAAAAACAAAAATAAGTAATTTGATAAAATCTGAACATATTCAATTTACAAAGATATAAATTGGAGAAAGGCAGTGGCATTGCTACTTTTAATTAATTAAATTACTTTCTTTGCTTTAAAGTTTTCTATCAAAAGCTCGATCAGATGTTTCAGCACCAGTGTATTGTAGTGTGTTCTGTTATTTTGTCCACTGAGTCTGTGTAGATACATATGTATTATATGCATAGAAATGTTTTATATTTATTTAATGCATGTAATGATGTCATAACCCAGCTGGTGCAACATCCCATTCTGAGCTTCAGAACTTTGAAGCAGAGCCTTGTCCATTGACTATTAACATAAGCTGCTCTGCTTGGTTGTTCAAGGAGTATAGTGCATGTCCGAGGCCTTTTTCCATTCAGCATTCATTCCACAGTTAGGACCGCCGTTTGAATTATTCTTCAAGATCTGCAGTCTGTGCGTAAGGTCCTTTTCCCCATGAATCAAATATTCCGTGCAGCAGGAGAAGCTCAGGAGCTGTTGTACCTGGTTGTGTACATGCAGTAATTTCACAGAAATTAAGAATTACACTGTTGTTTTACGTTGCGTCACATATATAATGGAGTTGCGTCAATCATGGGTCAAAACAGAATGAGAAATTATGAAACTGTCAGGGATTGATAGAAGAATAATGGGGTTCTAAAGGCTGTAGAAGCTCTATAAACCTGTCTGGTGCCATCCAACCACACAATCTATCAAGAAGCTATCCTGCGGCTTGCTCAGCTGTCAGTAGAGGAGGTTTGAGTCCTAATGATTCCCCTCTGCGTGTGTGTGTGTGTGTGAAGTAACTGAGGGGGAATAGCTGGCTGCTGAGTGTAGGCACTCTGACAAGCAAAGAGAGAAGAGAGGAAAGACGAAGGTTAGAGCCTGGCAGGTGTACAGAGGATCTTTCAATACACTGATGACACCCCCCACCTGGATCTGAAAGGTATGGGTTGGTAGGCCTGGGTGTTCATACAACCATCCTTCTCCTCCCTCTTTTTCCCCCTCTGCTCTGCTTGCCCAGAGCCCTGAGGGTTAAACATGAATAATGAATTCTGGCTCCTTATGGCAAGTGCTCAGGAGCCCCTATATGTTCCTCACATGTCATACCAAATACTGTCACAGTATGAAGGCAAACTGTTCTTCATTCCGAGAGGCTGTTCATCAAATAGGGTTTTTTTATTTCAATTTCAAAGGGATTTTGTAAAATTTCTCCAGGATGTTGTTTTACAAGCACAGCTCCTCTTTGATATCAAATTTGCTACTCTTGTCTGACAAGGTGTGTTTAAATAGTAATATGGTTAAATGCTGCATTTGTAAACATCAGATTTCCTTAGTATGATTGCAATAAACACTTGACAACATAGTCAAAATTATTGGCTGCCTTTGCCAAAACTAAGAGCCATATTTCCCACAAACCCTGTTACTTCCTGACATACTGTAAACAAGACATTGAAGCCATTTCCTTGTACCTCTATCTGTACATTTATTTATTTTTGAGGATGTTAAACAAGCTGGACATGCTTATTTTGCTGATTCCAGAATAAAAAATGCTTTAGCTGCTTGTTCTGGAGATACAGCGCTCTCTTCCTGTGCAGCACTGTAAAGCAATCCAGCAGACGGACATGTAACACATTGCTAAGTTTCTGCCAAATGTGAAATGTGAAAATGTGAAATGTGTGTAATTATTATCACAAATTTTTAATTTTGAAAACAAAAAATAGTTCCTGAAGTTTCTCCATTTACTGCATTACTGTCGAAAAAATAATGGTTAATAATGTATTTATGTAAAGGGCTTATGATACTAAAATGTTTCATGATATACTAATGTTGGAGTGTCAGTTATGTTGTAAGTATGGGATCACTAGTAAGTAAGTATTTTGTTAGCCCCCCCCACCCTGACATATTTAGAGATGTCAGTGGAGGGCTAACATCATTTGTGTATGTGGGCAAAGTACAAAGGCTGAATGATTGAAGTACTCATGGGATTTCGGTTGATCTCTAACAGCATCGTCTTGCATTAAGAGACCCCCCATGAAAATCCTGGATGGTTTAACTATCAAATTAGCATGCTAGTGGTCCACTAACATAATAAGAATAGATTATCCAGTTATGTGGGGCAGAGTTCACATTGGTTTAAAAATGACCTCATCTCTAACAGCAGCTGATGTTTGGTCTGGAAAATAAAAGCACTGGCCATGAGTTACGACTCACATTGTGATTCTTTGTGTTTTGTATAATGCAGTATTATAAGTCAAAGCTGAACAGTCAGAAATAGTAAATTACTTTCCATGTGAACATGAAAGCGTTTTTAGCACACAAGATTTTTTTCAACCAGGGTTTAAGATTTAATGCTTATAAATATGGAGAAATATTGTTCAGCATTTTGTGATTTTACAAAATTTAGCATCACCATAAAAGAAACCAGGCGGAAATCATTTTCATCAGCTGCGCATTTAATGTATTACAACAGTACAAAGTGAATCTTTTACTTGCAAAATAGGAGTGTTTTTTATGTACAATATTTATACAATAATATATAGTTTAAAAAACATTACAGTTTAAACATCTGACAGTTTATTGCACAACACATTTATAAATTATCATCAAACCACACATGAAACAGATGAGGTCTCTGTCATATTTCAACACTTAACAGGAAATGTATTTATTATTTATCTTATTTTATCTTCTTCTTATAGATTAGCATGAATTAAGGTCCTGTGGGGGAGTACATTAACCCCATTGATACTGAAATGGTAAAAAGAGCAGCGCTCCAGAATGATTCTGATAGACAGTCTTGGTGACTGTTATATGCAGCGATGAAACGGCCTCAAGCACAGAAAGTTCATCTTTCATCATTGCAGTGGGTGGAATACAAACGATCAAAACTTAAACCCTGAAAGAATGCGATGCCTCAGACTGAATTTTTCATCATGATAATCATTTGAAAGTTTAGATATGGCACTCTATAAATACAGCAGCAAGGAGATAACAAACACTCAGGTAAAATGTACATTTGAATGCAAAATTATAACTAGTGAATTATACGCTGAAATATGGAGACAGTCAGGATGTAAAGCCAAGATAGGGCTGTGAAACAACAAACAGATGTTTAATGAATAAACATTAAAAGGATTGAAGCACATATCATTAATCATATACCCACTCTGTGTACAAAATATTAGGAACACCTTCTTTAGCCTATATCCTGTGCTATAGACTCGCAGGTCAACTGTCTCAAGGGTTGGAAGTCCTTCTGGTGCCTTTTTTCCTAAGTTTTAATTTCCAGGTTATTTTCAAAGTGGATTTATTGGGAAAATCAATAAGGCATCAAAGCCTTCATCTAACTTAATCTGACCAGAATACTTTATGGGAGCAGCAGGTGTTCTTAGTATCTCATACACTCGGTGCATTTCAAGTATCACGCTGAATGTAAACAATGACTGATGAGACTGGGAGGGTGGGGGAGCGACGCTGTCGGCCAAGGTTAGGCCAATCTGATCCACGATCAGACTTACAGCATCATTAATCATGCTTTCTGTAACAGTTCAATTTGGTCCCCACTTATCTTTGAATGGTTGAATTGGTGGTCTATAGATCATCACTGTACAAAATTTCCTATCTCAAATGGGATCTTTTCCGTACAATGGCATGTATTATTAATAACTTCTACAGGAGCATTTAACATGAATGAAACATTATATTTGGCACACAAGCCAGGGATTTGATCTGGAAATATCTCCACATATATTTCACATTTTAAGGTTATGCCTTCTCAGTGTTGTATTATTAAAGAGCTGGACCTTCACCTTGTCAATGACACATTTTCGGTATGCTGTTCAATCCCTAGTAGAAACACACCACAACTACAGTTACAAAAAAAACATATGACAGGGAGTTTCAAGTGTGGAAATGAAAAGTAATGAGTCTTTAGTGTTCTCTTTTTTATGCCTTTACAAGGCAATAGGAGAGGGCGTAACAACACAAAGTTACACATCTCTGCTCCGGATGGCTCTAAATGGTAATGGCACTCCAAGCCAATGATGTGTAATGCGAATAAGTGTTCTTCATCTTTGACATATTAAAAGTACTTTGAGTCTTGTCTCACCACATGTGCTGTCCCAGTAAATTGGCTCCTGTCTTTGTTGAGCTCCTCCAGTGACTTTTCAAGTTGAGTCATTCTTTATTAAGCGCTGTTCTCTTCAGAGCTCCAGCCATGCCACACACACATTTAGTATAAGCACCCGCTACAAAGGCAAACCATTACCCAGCGGAAAAGAATTGGCTGCAAATTCAGCAACTGTGATGGCCCAAATCCTCTTTCCCTCTCTCTCTATAGGAGCTGTTTAAAAGTTGGATGTTTGCCTGTTGGAGTTTCTTCTGAAAAAATGATGACTTGGATTCAAAAGTCATGCTTTGGGACGATCTGCTGTTTGATGTGTGCAGTGGTTTGTGTATGTACATTTGTATGTGTATGTATCTCTTTGTGTGTGTATTGTCAGCTTGTTTATACAGTAGATCCATCAAATCTACAATTTCTTTGTATACATCAGTATCCATGTGTATGTGTGATTGCACCTAATAATGTGTGTGTTCCCGTGCACATCTGAGTGTTAAAGGTGTTTCTGATGGGTCTGCAATAGTATGTTTGCGTGTGTGTGTGTGTGTGTGTGTGTGTGTGTGTGTTTCAGCTCTCTGTAGACAGGGCTGAGATGATCTGCTCCACTTTATATGCCAATTTCTGCTTCTGGGCCTGTTCATCCTGCTCCAGTGCCTCAATAATCTGTAACACACACATGGGTGCAAACTGTGAAACAAAGTGCATTAAGGCATATCGTTGGTCACCATGGGAAAAATACCAATAAGCACATATACATTATGACTTAAGCAAATAACACAACAGATCTGTAACACCAACAGTGTCCACTCTACTTTGATGATTAAATATTTTGGACATTTTACTACATCTGATTAAAGTTAAGTTTCTGAATTATTTTTGAGTTAATTAAGTTATTTTGAGTTAATCACCACTGATTGGATTAGAATGCAGTGCATATATATAAACATTAACCAAAAAAACTCTTATGTAGTATGTACATCTAAAATAACTATATTAATAAATTAATTTCAGCCCAGACCGTAAGCCCTTAAAGAGCAAGTTAATACCCCCTGAAATCCTTTTTAATGCTGACCTGTATTGGTTTAATTTCTCACCTTGCTGCAGTGATGTGCAGCTGTATTTCAAGACAATGTGACGTCACTGTTGAGTGGGTTACAGGTGCATCAGAGCACACTTCTGACTACACCCAACCACACCCAGCAGTGATGCTGCAGCCTGAAAATGCCAACCAGAGGGCAGCAAAACACTGCTATTTATCCTGGTGTTACCTTTCTTTAAACCTGCAATAATTGATTGACACAGGGAAACAATGGCATTCATTAAGAGTTGTGTTTGTGTCCACACAATTATTTTAAGTTGAATATTCACTCTACTTTTAGCTCAGCCTCCACCAACTCCTGAGGGAATTATCTGGTTCTTTAGTGGCTAAAAGCTCTGCTATGTTCACTAGATTGTCGTTAACTTTGTCAGTCTGCTGTTCAGTTCCAGACAGGTAGTATAGAGAGGGTTTGTCAGAGCTAAATAGAGTCCTCAGCATACAGCTGTTTTCAATAAAAAGCTAAAAAACAACTTTTACAGTGTCTTATAGTCTTTTTATCTGGTTAGCTGGTTTAAATATCAATTAACAGCACCAGCAGGATCTCTACAGCACATTTGTGTGTTAGTGTGTTGACTGGCCTCACCTCTTGGCTGTACTTGCTGACGTAAGCGTAGATCTCATGGAGGGCACTGAGCATGTTGAACTCACTGGAGTGAAGGCGGGCCTGTTCAGCCAGATAGGCATTCATATCCTGATCACTGATGGCAGGCAGGCGGTTGATGTCAGCGTAGTACCTGAGAGAAGACACACACACACACACACACACACACATTCAGTGTCAGTGTCAAGGGCACAGTCATGCATACCAGAGCTTTTCTCCTCACTTGGATTCAGTATATCCAATGTTACAGGCATCAGTAAATCGGAGGTGTTTTGGCAGGAAAATAGGGACATTCACTCACAGGTTCAGTCATTTAGTTCAACTTCAAACCACAACACAACATTGCCGTAAACAAACACACAGCCTCGTATAACTGTACTTCAGAAAACTTTCACTTGACTACATATTAATTCTGTCACTCTCAACCGTATTAGGACTGCATGATTAACTCATATTCAATCCTATTTATACATGAGGAATCTGCCATAATGGCAGTAGCAGGGAGATCTGTTTCACCAAACCAAGCGCTCCTAATTTGTCCCCAAATTTACATCAACAAAGGACGAGACTTCACAGCAACTCATATGAGAAATGTGTGAGAGATACGGAAAAAGTAACATGGTAATAGATAAACTTCCGACAAACAAGAACAAAATATGTCAAAATTAAGAAAACCTCTCAGATGATGGTGAGAGAGAATAAATGAATTTGCCAGTTCTGACAAAACCTGCTAAAAAAATACATCAATAGCAACCAATGTTCAGACATAGTTGCTGAACTGTAGAGTAAAACCATTAATAGTTACTAACAAAAAATACAATATGATGGAGCTATTAAAAGACAATTCTGAAAATCATGATTCTCATTTTATTCAGACTCATGCATGTCAAAATCCAATTACAAGTCTCACCTTACTACTAAATCCAAACCTTAACAATAACCTTAATCATAAGCCTTATCCTATGTAAACCTAATTTTATTTACAACTAAAACAAATGCCAATTCTAATTTTTCTAAATTTCACCTAAACACAGGCCCTGACTCTTCACTGACCCTTTGAAGAAGTGATGAGTCCTCAGTTTGGGGCATTTCAATATGTTCCTTTACTTGTGAGGAGTCTATACACACACACACACACACACACACACATATATATACCTTTCTACCCAGCTTTTGTAATGCGGTATGTCCTTGGCATAGAGCAGTTTGGTGGAGGGTGAGTCTTTTCCTAGGCGGTGTTCAGAAGTTGAGCAAGAGTCCATAAAGGTTTGTGCCACCACAGACAGACAGGCATCTGTGATGCTGCTTTTGTGGATGTCAAACACAAACTGGGGATTCTTGATCACATTAACCCAGAAGCGCAGAGGCAGGCTGCGGATATCAAATGAGTACAGAGAAAGAGAGACAGAAAGAATTTACACATTTTCAGACTTGTGTGCAAGTTAAGTTGATTTACTTATGCACAATGTTATTTGTTGATTTTTTTTCTTGACCAATCCTTTACTGCCTTTTCAAATTGAATTTAGTAATTAGAACAAGATGTAGATGGAGCTTAGCAAACAGTTGGTTTACAGATTGTGCAAGAAAACAATAGCTAAATTCTGTAAAAAGCAGCAACAGCTGAAAGTGTTAAAAAAACAAAAACAAACACAACACACACAAGAGAATAAGATAAAATGAGATAAGGCTGCACTCTGGCACAGTCAAGGTGACAAGTCAGGCTCCCTCTCTTTCTCACCAGTTGCTCTTCCAGGTGTGGCGAACGTCCATGTCATGGATGCCGTGCCTGTCAGCCTGCTCGTCCAGGAAGTCAAACATGTATTTGATTGCTAGAGGCAGAGCAGTGCCCCGACACACAGTGCTGAACAGGGTCTCAAACAGGTCATCCACAAACTTCTGCAGTGTGCCCTTTAGAAAACAGTGCATAGAGTTAAGACTTGTAGTGTCTAGTGTTTCCTGACTACCTGACAGGTTGAGCTAAAGAAAACAAATGTCCAAAATTATTCAGAAATCTAAGATCTTTAAGAATTTTGCAGCATTTATTTCAACTCAGTTGGTTGCAGGTGTTACATTAAATAAATAAATGTAAGTCCAACATATTGTTATCCCGACAATAATAATTGTAATAATATAGCATACCTTTGTTGCTAGTAGCCTTGTCAGGTAGATCTCAGACACCATCTTGCTGCCACGCTCGCCCTCTTTCTGGTCTCCATGGTCATGATTCTTGACCAAGTGCCAAACTTTGACCCCACTCTCCAGGTCAGCGGTCAGCATGGGCACACGGGAGTGGGGGCTGTCTGGGCTGGTGGGCGTGGAGCGGAAGGGTACGTCCACACCTAGATGGGCAAATGTCAGATATAAAGAAGATATGTATACCAAAATGCTCTTGGTGCAGTTTGTAAATAGAAAATATCTCATCTGATGATCAGTTTGTCAGACAAGGACTTTCTCAAATGGAAGGAAAGTCACTTTTTGTTTCTCAGATCTGGATTTAAGACAGACAGCCCTCTTTGTAATCTGCAAGTGAGCAGGTTGGATGTGTGTGTTCAGACTGTATAATAACTTGCTGTCCTTTTTGTATTGGTTGTCATAGTGATGACACAGACGTGCACTCATTCACTAAAAGCACTTTTTCTATCTGGGCTCTGGTCCACACTTTTTGTCACTCAGTGTTTTTTGTTTTCTTTTGTTCTTGTCATCCTGTTTGCTATTACATGTGTCGTGTTTTTGTAACGTTCAAAGATCATGGTGACAACACGAGCAGATGGTCTAACACAGCTGTAAGTTCAATGAAGATTAACTATTTGTATTTCTTAAACAGAGCTGACCGTATCTGCTGATACTCCGTGGGAAGCTGGCTGAGGAAGGAATGTTGAAAGAGGACATCTGTTTGGACACCAAGGCCACCATACAGCGCTCAGACACCTGGAAGACAAAGGTAAAGCTGACAGTTATTTTTATGAATTTGTGCCTTGCAGCTGTTGATCGAAAGTAATCATGTTTGGAATTTAAAAAATTCCAGGGATTTGCGAAATAATGATTGTGATGTTTTGAAAGTCTTCTTTGGGCAGTCAAGTCACACAACTTACAAGAAATTTGTAATGGTCCTGCCTTTCCGTAAAATATCCCTTAAAACTCAGCAGTTGTAGACATCTTCTATCATCATCAGCTAGATAGAAATACAGACAGCACACACTGATCACAACAGCTTCAACTACCAAATAGGACCAAACCTATCCATATTGATATCTACAGTATATTGATGGAATTCCTCAAACTTAAAGTCCAAATACAGTTAACTGAACTCAATGTCAAATTTACAAGTAAAAGCTGAACTTTTCAACAGTGAGAAAAGGGAAAATCCTTTGCATGGCAATATAATTCACTTGGGTGAAGGAATCCAAACTGAATTTTACCCCACACTAAAATTCAGCTCAAAATTAATTGCATTTATTTCAATGTATTCGGTGTACGGCAGCCCCTATTTTTCATTTAAGATTCTCTGTTTTTAACACAGACAACTTCAGTATAATTAAATGAACTGAACTCAGATTAAACCTTTTAATAATAAATAACACTCAGCTTGGCCTTGCTGTGGGAAAGAAGCTGGTGAGATATTAGTCAAATGCAAAGGTTTTTGAACTGTGAGGCAGTAAGAGTGGAAGGAGGGGGGAGAAGAGAGCATCGTAAGGTCAAGAAGAGGGACAAATGTGTGGTGGTTTTCTAAAAAGTTCATTTGACCTGCTTAATATACTCCTCCTAGTCATAACTCAGACATGATGCACATATTTTTAGATTCAGTGTAACTTAACACTGCCTGAGAATAACATCTATTATCTCCAATAGTCCGTTGTGAATGGCACATCCATAAATCCACTTAGAAGTCATACTGTAAAAAAAAATATAGATACACCCTCTAGCTCCAGCTCCTGCCAGAGAATCATCACGTTTTTGAGTTTTCTTCAGTGTCAACTGAGTCCAGGGATAATTGTCTGTTTATTCATGGGTACATTACAAACAGGAATAGCTCATAGCTAAAATTGCCACTTTACTAAAATATAAAATTATGTGTTGTATCCCTATTGATTTTCAAACTGACTGGCTGCTGTACACATGCACTTGTTGTTCCAACAGCTGTGGTCTGCGTCGGGCTTCATCCAACCAGAGAGAATGATCACCGACCCTCTGCAGCACACCAGGTCGCTCCCGCAACCTCCTCTTCCTCATCCTGTACGGTCCAGCCTCCAGCTCTCTCTCTAGTATACCTTCTATGGGTGTGTTGCCAGGGTAACTGGCGCACAGTGTTCGTTCTCTATGGCTGGATGAAGTCCGATGCTCCTGATCTTACACATAGCCTAATCCATATGTTACTGCAGCTTGAGGCTCTCCGCAGCGCCGCGCAACTTTCTAAATTCTTCCATCTCACAAAGAAAACAGTGTAGAGAGGCTGAACAAAAATTACCTGAACCTTTTAATCCGTGTATGATTCGTTAATATACTGCGCGCCGATTTAACTGATAACAGTTCATGTATGCTGTGTACCATTGGATGTACTGACAATTATCACTAAAATAATTTGATACTGAAGAAATCTTAAAAACCGGGGGATTCTTAGGCAACTTCTGAAGTATTTTTGTTCTTGTCCCAGTTGCTAGTGAGTTACACACTGAACAGTGAGCCTCCTGTTTTTCTTACTAAAAACCCACCTATGTTGATGTTCAAGCTCATCTTCATTACATTTTATCAGGTACCGCCCTCGTCCAAGTGTATCTGCTGCAGGTTTATAAAGTGTAACAGATAAAAGATTTTTGTTTTTTCTGATTCGGTTTTAAAACAAAATAACCAAAGAATGAACATAAAGATTCTGGTCTGGTGTATGAAGTATTTTTGCAGATTAAATGCAGAACACCTAAAACTCACCCACAAGTAAATCAAGTTCATAGTGAAATATGTTTTAAATGAATAGAGAATACTGGCTGCTGAATACATTGCAGTTAGAATGGCTACAGAGCAGAGGCTCATGTAAGTGTCAGTCCTTCATTTTGTCTGTTCAGTAGTGGTGGCGAGGTCATCTGCAGTATTGATAGGAATTACGTCTCTTTGAATGGAGCCTGATCGGCTCCCAAAAGGGTCTTCACTTCTTTTGATCACTGCCTAAGTTACATTCTTATTTGTTACAAGAAATAAAAATGAAATCGGCTCTCAGACTGGAACCGGCAACTATCGTTCACTGCTAATACAAAGCCAGCTTAGCAACAGAACAAACATTTCTACACCTGGCAGAGTGATTGAGAATTATCTCCATGCCTTTTTTGTCAAAACCTGGTCAAAACACACTTTTAGTGCAGAAGATTTCAGATTTCCTTTGTCTTTATTTCTCTCTTTGTTTAAACAAATGTATATAGCACTGATATATATGCTGTATGTGAGTGGTACAGCAATATTCAGACATTTGACTGACAAAGAAACAGGATGACTCATCCAAGGTTAGTGACCTGTGTAGTTGTATTTATGAGCTGGAAAAAAAAGATGTTGTGAAAGACACAGGCATGTTCGGTTGACTAAGTGTGCTTGTGACCGGGAGGTTGAAAAAATTGGCAGGGGTGAGATGAGTGATGTGAATATGAATGAGTAATGCTCTGTCCTTCATCAACAATTTCTGCTGTGACGCCCTTGAGCAACTGGATAATTGCAGCTTTTAAAGAAGGTTGAAAAAGATTCAGGGTTGCAGGAGTAAGTCTGAAATAGCTTTGTAAGCTTAGTATTAATTAGAGCTGAAATGATTAGGCGATTGACAGATGATTCATTTGGAACTGTTTTGATCATTTATTAATCGTTTGAAACACTTGTCAAACTAACATGCCAAACATTTGCTCGTACCAATCCTTTAAATGTGAGTAATTTCTGCTTTACTCAGTTTTATACGTTTCTAAATTGAAAATCTTTATATTTTGCACAGTTGTTTAGATGAAACAAGCAATATTAGTATGTCAACTTTGGCTCTGGGATTTTGTGCAATTTTTAGCCCTAGTGTTTTTATTAATTATTATTTTATTATTTATTATTAACAGACCTGGTAGTGCATGAGTGTGTTGAGTCTCTTCCAGTCACTCTCTATCTTGGTGGTGATGTCCTCATCCTGCAGGACCACACGAGCTGTTCTGCCCTGCCGCCACTCTGAAGGCAAAAACAATCAATAGTGTCAATAGATCTCGACAATTAAAGTGATTGTGAACACAAATGACACAGTGCCGTCACAGGGATTTAAGCTGCCCAAAGCAACACAGAAACTGATCCTCTCCAAATCCCTAACCTGTGAAAGCCCCTTAAGGTATAAAACTACAAACCCAAAGCAATATCAGCCACTACCTACAAGGTATCTTATTTACTTCCTTTGAAGATGCGTGTCAGCTGGATTTGTGCCGAGTCATTCAGTACTGGATGACATGTTGTGGGCGTAAGCCTAAGTGTAGGTGAGCTGTCAGGAAGGTTTAACGTCAATGTTGGTGAGTGTTGCTCTGGTTGGAGCTGTAAACAGGTGTGGGGAGGGGTTGTCTTCCAGAATCTGATGTTGAGCCTTTTGTTGATGTTAAAAGCCTTCAGTAAACATCAGTGATAACTCCCCTGACATGCCCATTCTGAAGTATATTCTTCCTTCCTGTCATTATTCCAAAATATTATGTGCCTTGGCAAATTTTCAGTCTCTGTTTCATCTCAGAATAGATAACAATTAGACAATTAGTATGAGGAAATTAGTCTTTCGCAGTGTGATTGCACCCAATGCAGCCTCACCGAGATCCATGTCTGCAGCCCGTGGTCGCTGCGAGTAGGGCATGTTCTTGTATACCGCATCCAGGATCTTCTCCTTTACCTGGGTAATGGTGTCACAGTTGAGCACCTTGACAGGGATTTCTGGGCTGTTCTCATTGTCTGGGTTCACGCAGCTCAGTGTCTAGGGATCCAAGATGGAGAGAGAGGGAGAGGAATAGGTAGGGGGGAGCAAGAGAAACAGACCAGAGAGAGCGAGAGACATGTGTTACTAGCTGGGAAAGTCCTTTCATTACCTACTCCTCACCAAACTGTCCTGGTGGAGAGGATCTTGGCCAGAAAAGTAATTTCACACCTCCAGGATGTGGCTGTGCAGCTCTAGCAGGGGCATTAAACAAGTAATGAGACACAGACTCTCAGACTCTCCGACATGGATATCAGAGAGGTGTCATCCTGTCGCTGGCTGGCTCTGCGTTGGAGCTAAAGCCTGAGGGGGAACTTATTGTGATGGGCTGGTGGAACCCAGCCAGCTTAATTTTAATGGGAAAGGTAAAAGAAAGAGGCATGTTGTGTTATACAGGTGGCCATATCATATGAGTCTTTACTGATTAGCATACACCAGTAAGAGTTTTGTAGACTCTTGAATTATATTTATCTGTTAAAACACATGTATCTCTATTTTCTTTAATTATTTCTCCACTAATTAGGTTAGCAAGACTTATCTTATCAAAGTTCATCAAGCTTAGGGGACCTTGAACATAATAGTCTGTTAGAAAAGTGCAAGACAGAGCTGTTTTTGAATTTAAAATCAGTACATTTGAAGTATGGGTGGTCCAGGCGAACAAAAGCCCCTTAAGTGTCCTTAAGCAAGACACTGAACTCCAAACTGCTATCGATGTATGTGTATGGGAGAGGAAAAACTTACTTTTGAAAAAAGTATTTGCAAATGAATGTAATGGATTGTAATTGGAAGCCAGTGAGGGGGTAAATCCCTCTCTCTGCTCTAGAGACTGCTTTAGATTGATGGGGATGTTTGTACATACAGGGACGGGATGCAGAGGCGATGGCACAAACCTCCTTACATATTATGACCTCCCAGTTAAGTTAGGAGAATAAAGAGAATAGTCTACTCCCTCTGTAAAACAGGGTGTTAGCAGTGACAAGGACTGCGATCAGTGGGACTTCTCAATAAATGAAGGTGTGGGCCAGTGTTAAACTCACAGCTATTGGAATGGCTGTGTTAACGTTTTATGGCCTTATTTTCTGTTTGTGTTTAAGAAACTTTGTCTAGAATCTCCTTAAACTTGACGAGATGGATGTCTGGCTAGGCAAAATAACTTGGCTACTACAGTCCAGAGATGGGGACTCGAGTTAGAGACTCGGACTTAAGTTGCAGGCACAGTGACTTTAGACTCGACTTGAGACTCATCCTCAAAAGACTTCAGACTCGACTTGGACTCGAGGACTGGGACTCGTATTCCCTCCCTCCGTTACCAATAGTCTGCTTACGTAACACGTAGCATCTGCTGCGCGCAGACGCACATAAGAGAGGACAACAAACACCGGCAGATGCTGTGCCATTTATCAAAATTTTAGCTTTAAAACTTCCTACAACGTGACCTAAACAAAGAAGCGCTGAACGCAAATATGTGGTGAGTAAACATGTTTAGCTCATCATTGGCCATCTAACGTTAGCTTGCTTCTTGCTTCAGCTGCGACCTACAAGAGGTTAACTCCGACTGTCGTTCGTTATGAAAAGATGAATGAGCGTTTGTTTACATGCCAAACTAGTGGTGGTTGATTAACGCAAACATTTACGTCCCGCTGGCTGCTATCACGTTAATTATTACCGTTGGCTGGAAAAAGGTTACAGGTGTATTGTTGATCATACAGCCTTACAGTTTTATTTAGTTATTACATTACACTGGTTTGAGAGTGGGGGATGTGCTGACTTACAGTAGTTTAAGCTGTCATTGATTGCATTGCACATTATGGTTGTACTCTGAAAGTTAAAAACAGCTTACAGCTTTATTGTTGACCATGTAACTTTACAGTTTTATTTAGTTAACCTTACACTGGGTTTGAAAATCAACAGGGTTTGTTACAGTAGTATAAGCTGTCATTAATTGTAGACGCATTGTATATTAGCCTAGGCTTCATGGTTGTGCTCTGTAAGTTAAAAACAGACTGGTTTATTGTTGATTATGCAACGTCACAGTTTTAATTAGTTAACGTTACACTAGGTTTAAGAGTCTGGGGAGTGTTTTGACTTACAGTATTTAATAAGCCGTCAATAATTGCATTGTACATTACAT
This sequence comes from Lepomis gibbosus, assembly GCA_029875015.1. Classification (NCBI taxonomy): domain Eukaryota; kingdom Metazoa; phylum Chordata; class Actinopteri; order Centrarchiformes; family Centrarchidae; genus Lepomis; species Lepomis gibbosus. Next base: position 7 of record JAPMOB010211440.1, on the reverse strand, counting down.
GGTTGTG
>JAPMOB010211438.1:0-11380 GCA_029875015.1 Lepomis gibbosus | reverse complement strand
CGTCACGTTATCGTCATAAAAAAAAAGTGCGTCAACGAAATCATTTCGTTATCGTCATCACTGACGAAAACATCACTGTGTGAGACTGAGTTTTTTTGTTTGCGTCTCAGCCCTCAGGAGCAGGATGATCTGGCTCTCGCCCAGGCTCTCGCTGCCAGTGAAGAAGAATACAGACGTCAGCAGCAGAGACAACAGGTACCCGGAAAGCTTAGCCATCACTAGCATGTAACAGGAATGCATGTAGGTACACTGTTGTCATGTTATGTCCTCTTTGAACTGTCATAAAATGAAAGACTAATTTGCCTACTGATACATTTTTAATTATTATATGACACTCTTAGGGTTACAAGAGTCTTTGTTTTTAACTGTATTTTCTCTTTGTTTAGGGGAGAGAGTCCAAACAGTCCAACTGCAGCCTTTCTTAATCTCCCACCACCATTTAGATTTCAAGCTGTGCTAATGATCTACTAGAAACTGCACATCTAGGATATCAACATCCAGGATCAATGATTGTTAATTGAAGAAATACTCTTGGAAATTTGCTGAGACATTGCCGCCTTCTACTATATAAGCACATACTTTCCCAGCAGGATCTGTCATTTTTACTAATGATTTGCTTTGTACATATTTTATATGCTAATCATGATGAAACTGTTATATTAACTTGTATGAATATTAATAAATTATTTCAAAGATGTGCTCTGAATTTTGAATTGCTCGGTTGATTCAGATTTGAAGACGCACTTAATACTGAGACGCCTGTTATTAAGCAAATCAGCAAGTCTATTAGAATTGTGAAGTGGAATACGGTAATAAATGTATTCAGCTTTTCAGCAGGAGGGGTTCAAGATTTTTTACAGACTGCTCGGGATTCTTTCTGATACACTTGGCCAGTTTTATTTAGCAAAATACAAGTATAGATATATCTGTGTTGACCATATGAAGCTGAGATTGACAATACTGAATTTGTTGTTTCTGCACATTGATCACTTGTATGCAGTTTTTTACATTTTGTCTCTCAGAATGTAATCAGGTAAACCTCATCATGATGATGCTCTCAAGATTGAAACACTGTAGATAAATTACAAGTGATCAGTGATGTGCAAGACTTTTTAGGGGGGGGGTTGACCGTAAAAGTTTTTGATTTGATGCACCTGTCTTAAATACATTCTGGTGTTCAAGAACTTTGTCACAATTATAATTGTTTCCCAATTGTTTCCATTACTTGGTTATTACCTCGATACATTTGAAATGTATTTCTGTATATTAAATTACACAAGTGCATGAGAAGGAGATTTTTTGACCGGTAGATGTAGCTTTCAAATTTAATATTTATGTTTTAAATTGGATTTTAGTTTACAAATGATGGTTAGGAGAAGTTAGCAAAACAAAAAATGTGATTTATGTATGTTTTCACTCCTGCTGCATTTTCTTGCAGCTAGAGCTGAAGCAATCTATTAATTGATTTATAGTTCGACAGAAAAATCCATCTGCAACAACTTTGGAAATAATTATTTAAGTCATTTATCAGGGGGGCAAAATGGGTTACATTTCTCAAATATGAGGATGTGGGTTTTTTTACTATGTTTAACATTGTAAACTGAATATTATACTGAATACTGAACATTTTCTGACATTACTGTTAAAAAGTTGCAGTATGAGTCATTCAGGGTTTGCACAGCAGATGGCAGTGACACTTCATATATGATCAGCTGTCATAGCTGTTTGTTACAAGATACCTCTGCTGTTTTTCTACTTACTATTCTGATTCATTCAATTGTCATGTAAAATCTGGCACCTTCTTTTGCTCTAGTATTTATGCCTTTGCTGCATTTTCATGATGAGGTCCATTGAGCTGCATGATGTGACCAACAATGGCAGCAGTTGAAATGCTATGTTGGAAAGCAGAGTGTCGTGACACAAACTGACCTAAACCATTGTTTCAGAAATATTTAATAAGCATGCCCGAAAGGCGTTCAGCCAATGGACAAAACCTTTTCAACCTCCAGTCAGCATGTGTCACCAAATACCTAATTACATTATCAGATGGCAGTAATGCAGAGCATATCCAAATATTCATTGCTGATACTGTGAAGCAAGTGTTTCTGTTGAACAAAAGTATGCATTAGATGATCTGATCAGTTGTGGCATATTGCTGCATACATTTGCATGTTCATGAGGACAGTAATTTTCTTCAAACTACTGTCAAGTATTTAAAGCTTCAAACAGGATCTGGAGCTCATATTAATGCAAAACACAAAGACCTTGTCAATATGTTTATGATCAAATCTGCCTATGTTCATAGTAACTGGAGGAGATATGAGTCTGGAAGATTCTGTGAAGATTACTCAGCGTACTGCATCATACTGCGCAGTGATACAGAAGTGTCTACAGTGACTAAGGCTAAGAGCATCAGTTTCACAATGATCAAAAAGTAAGAAATCTGCCACCTTCAGTATTACGTATAGTGTTATAAGTGCTATCCAATTACATAATTAAACCTGTGCTCAGCATATCACGCAAAACTCTCACATTAGTCCGAAACCTGCACTCCTCCTATTCCAATATGTTCATGATACAGGCAGAATGAAAAGGGTTTATAGAGGTCAAAACAGAAAACTGCATTTAAAAGTAAAAATTCTCGCTGTGATTGCTGAAAAGGTCATTTTCTCTGGGTAGAGGAAACACTCAGCCTCTGACATGTTTCAGACAGAAGTAGTTTTTCTCGTCCATTGCCTCTTGTCTCTGAGGATTTTGGTCCAGGTCATGACATAACCTGTTGAGGCGTACTCTAGACCCACCTGATGCCTGTGACACAACAGCAACCACTTAGCGAGCCAAGCAAGTATCTTGTTCATCTCAGTGATGAATGGGGACATGATCTCCTTTGTGTCATTTAAAATTGTTTCAGCGTACTTCTGTCAGCTGTGGAGAAATTGACGAGTTGTTTCTGAATACACAGCAGTGATTCTCTGTGGGGGAAAATGATTCAGCCCTGCTGGCCATGAAATGTGGCCATGAATCATGTGAATGTTATCACAATTCATTATATGACCATGCACTGACAGTGTATTGTTAGTTGTATGGAAATTCTTCACCAAATCTGTCAACAAGTAACCGAATAGATGTTCTGTATATCAGTTTGTAAAAGTCACACACCTCTCCTTGCTTTATTGTAGAAACATAAGAACTTTAGACCAGAATTTGCAAAATCTTTCAAGCTACCATATTTCCAAAATAGTCAGTATGAAAGGCCACTTTATGTGCTAGTGGGAAGGTCCACATGGTTACACATGTAATTGATTTTTTTCACGTTTCTGTAACAACTGCAAAATGACTGTTCTCACTCATGCAACATTTGTCGCGGTTACAGGTGGAGAAATGCTTCCCAGCCAGAGATTTATCACCTGGAGGCTGGAGAGGAAAACACAGAGCTCTCACACAGCTCCAATTTCCTGGTATCACAAGTACCATTTAACAGCGCAGCAGGAAAACTAGGACAGCGGACCAGAGTGTGCCCCATGTGTTGGTGCAAATGGAAAATTTGGAGAAGCGTCAGAAACCTTGTAATGGTGTGTTTAGATTAGTATACTCAAGTAGTTTCCACATCCACAACTTAAACACACTTTTTTCTTCAAGTAGATTTTGAGGGATTGGTTCCTATGGTAACAACAACATGTATATGTGTGTGTGTGTGTGTGTGTGTGTGTGTGAGAGAGAGACAGAGAGAAAGAGAAACGTTTTCACTAATGCAGGGTGCTCATGTGAGGATTTCACTTTAGTGGACCAGATGGTGAATGAATATGGAGTAACTCATTGGCTCAAACATGCATCATCTTCATACTTGAGATTCCCAACTGGTTCACCAGCAGTTCATTAGGTACTGAACCAGCAGTTTATTAGGTACTGTTGGTTGTTGCCAGTACTCTGGCTACAGAACAAAAAAGCATCTTCATTAGTTTTTTTTTGTAAACAGGAACAGCAAAGATACTGCTGTATTAGCAGCAACAAACAAAACATTGATTTTTTTTGTGCATGTAGCTTTAATACTACCTGATGTACTGTGTATAGTGATTTAAAATATTACCGACTCTTATTCTAAGACTGATAGTGTCATTTATGTCTTATGTATGGATATTCTGATGGAAACCTAGCACTAAAGCTAAGTAGGTAAAACATTTTTAATTATACGTGGCATTCATTGGGATATGAAAGATGGACGGACGGACGACTGGACAGGAAAAGCTCTGGCTGAGTGGAATTTTTTCCCCCTCTGCAAAATGTCATTGAAAAGATATGTGGTGTACAAGCACGGAGCAGGTCAGAGTATGGTAGAAGCTGATTGTAAAACTCAAGAGCACACAGTGTTCAGGTAAATGGACCATGACTTCAATGAGCATCAACTGAATGATTTAATTTACGTGAGTTAATAGATTGACAACATCCTCCTCTGAACTCCTGCCAGTTTCAATACAGTAAAGATTAATTTACACAAACTAGCCTACAAACAGAATAATTCCAGTTTTGATATGTGTGTCACTGAATATAAAAGATATCGGTGGCAATAAATATGTAAGAAGTGAACACAGAACAGCAGGTAGCAACCATTTGAGTCAAACAAGCAACATATCTACTCCATGCTGGATATAATGTGGGCAGTTTTCACTCACTTTAGCATAAAACAATGAACATGATAAAGATGCTCTGCCACACGTCATATTTAATTGACGTTGCTTTAAAATAACAGCTCAGAAGAAGGGACATCTCATTTCTTTAAAGTCCTGTCGCCTCCATGCCTCTCTCCTCGCTTCTCTTCCTTGTCTCCTCTGCTCGCATCTCATGTGGAAGGGACTAAGGCATGAAGTGAGGAGGCAAGGAGAGGAATCGAAACTGAGATACGAGAGAGGCCCCAGGCTAACAGCCAGGCTTGATTAATCCTGGTGCCATGTTTGTTCTGGCAGCAGTCACTCTGATCAGACACCAGTGTGTTTGTATTTGGTCTTATTTTTATTAGCCTGCATTAAAGTACTACATGGATCCTACATATTACCATTCACTTAAGTAAAGCCACTGAAAAAAGCCACTATTTGCAGCTCTATTAGAAAGGTATATTTGGCATGGAAAGGATTTTCAAACATCTTAATTAGCTTCCTCTGCCAAAGAAGAATATGCTACATTATAAAGGAATTCTACCAAATTGCTGGTAACAAAGGTGTATTCTCTGGCATGTTGCTGTGAGGCAAGGTTATGGGTTTTTCTATTTACTCTCTTTGCAGACCCCCAGGCAGCAGCACAGCACAGCACTCAAGCCCATGCAAGAACAAAGGGCCTGAATAGAAATGGCGTCACTGCAGTGTGACATCCTTGTTGCCTGCAATGTCCCTCATAACACTAGCTATCTTAGCAAGGAAATAGCTCCCAGAGTGGTCTTGGAGGTGGACTGGGGGAGAATGCTGTAGTATTTCTTGATAACATCAAAAGCAGACTGGTCAAAGACCAGTATGTCATTAGTGAAGTGGATATATTGCTTTTTGATTCTTTAATAATAAAAGGAGCGTGAGATATTCTTTCACGTGTATGTATTTCATTTGGCATTGGTAGCACAAAATTTGTGGTTATTAAGTTTCATAATTGTATTATTCTCCCAAATTATAGTCCCAGCTCACTGAAGCAATAACTACTACACAGTACATTCAAACAACAGACAGAGTACACCGCAATGTTTTTTGACCTATATACTCTATATTGCTAGAATCCCTTGTCTCCTGGGAGCTGGAGAGAAAAAAACAATCACAATGATTAATACATTGTGATACAGTATTGTTTACAGTGTGCACTGAAATTATCTCCACGTCCAGTTTCCTCAGTGTCTTTCTAGGTTTTGTTGATAGTTCTTTTTCTCCTCTGCCAACTTTGTTTTTTTATGTGTGTGCTTTAGAGAAAACATTTACATTTATCTTTGCAATGTACATTTGCCTGTGGATTGTACTAATGTACAATATTCTCTGTTTCAAGACTTAATATGGAAAATTCTCTACCCTCTGTCAAATACTATAAAGATGTTGATTCCACTCTCATTTCATGCCTTATTTTTGGATTCAGTGACAATGGATCTTATTTCAATTTTATTTACCTCTCCAAAATAAACATGGTGTGCAACCCTTTACTTTCCCCATTACAGCCACCCTCTATTTGCCTATCATCATGTTTTAGAATTCGCAAGATTAGCTTCAACATTTACAAAACAGAAAAAACTTTGATTTATCACTTCCTCCATGTTTTCTTAACCTTATTATTGTCATTAATGAAATGGCTGGGCAGACCTATGGACACACATTCATCTCCTATCACACTGTTTAGAATTTTCAAAGTACCTTTGATATAATTTCTATTTTCTTTCATTGTTGTGGTACGTTTCAAGTTTGAGGGCATTTCTGAGAGCTGCCTGTATTTCCACTTCAGCTTCCATTAATTCAATTGTCATTCTTTTGTACTGTGGCTCTGTGTTCATGCTTGTAATTATCTCTACTTCTAATTTCACAAACACCACATTCATACTTTAACCATCCCAAGGACTTATGAGCACCTGCTGCACCATGATAAATAAGAAGCCAGTTCAGGTCAGTCAGGCTCAGTCAGCGGTAGATTACAGGGTAGATTATTTCCACCAAGTTGTGCATGTTCTTCAGAGAAATATCTAAAGAATAATAGGTAAGTAAATGCTTTATTATTAGTGCAATGAAACAGCCTTAATATAACATGGCATATTTAGATTTTTTTTTATTGTTCAACCCCACAGTGGATTCATCACCATGGATTTTTAACGAGGCAATGGTGCAGCACTCATGGGTGTAGTGTGCCTGTAGTGTGCCTTTCATATCATGGGCTACAGCTAAGTATTTAGACCTCTGTGCAACAACAGTAACCATTTCAACTCATAGGTGTTAAACAGCAAAAAAGCAATGGCTGTATTAAATGTGCTACTATATAGACACAGAATATGCAGTCTGCAGTCATGAGAGAAACTCGGCTATCTTGAAGTCTGGAGGAGAGCCCTTTTCAGTAAGAGATACATATGTTAAGGATTTGACCATTTATAGCAAATTGGTATACAGATTCAGAGGAAAAGACTCTAAAAGATTCTGAGCAGCAATGAGGATTTTTATGTTGCAATTGCCTTTAAATGCTAGCAAAGCCCTTCTCATATGAGATGCAACTCAATAATATCGATTACTCTCAGATGAACATACATTCCATTTCTGGTTGTGTCCTTTAACTATTGATTTCTATTGCTGATTATCTGAAATATAAGTAAAAAGTCACAGTCCATCGGTTCACACAGCTTAAAATACATTTCTCAAGGCTGTGAACACGCATCCACATTTTTAAGGAGGTCATAATTCCTGTAAACACCACATCCACCATTTCAGAGTCAGAGCGGTCCTTGTCTGTGCTTCTTTCCTGGCATCTGAACTGAAGCACAGACAGTGTCAGAATAGTTATGACAGCAAACAGCTAAGGCAACAGGTAAAAGTGATAAGTTACCTGTTGTAATGTCTGCGCTGTACACCTGAATATAACTGGATGTTACTGGTCACACAGCTGTGAGCTGTGAAAGAGAATGGTGGTGATGGAACAGGGGACAAGACACGTGCCTTTGGTGTGAAGGTCTTTAGTAAGAAAGACGTAGCTTCAATTCCCCACGGTGACACATCCACCAATGTGTCCTTGAGCAAGACACTTAACCCCTATACTGCAGAGGCATGCAACCTCTGACATTCTTAGCAATTGTATGTCGCTTTGGATAAAAGTATAAATGAATAAATGTAATGTAACTCATTGTGGAGCAAATTGCAAATAGCTAATTTAATCTTTCACATAGCTGTACGCTTGTTACTCGGCTTTTACATGTGGAAAGCTGAAGGTCATTGGATAGAAGAAATGTTAGTCATCACATGATTCTTGTTTGTATTCTGTAATAACCCACTTTTTTACAGTGAATATATGCACGAATATTTAATTTTTACAATAATGCAAGCAGCATTTCTTCAGTCAGATTTTTCTGGTTTGAATAATGAATCGGGTTTTGGTTTCAAGTGAACTGCTGAGGCTGTGTTTTGCTGGGCTGCAACATTTCGCATATGTAACAGTCTAATCTAAATCAGTTACACTGTGTTCTTCAGTTTTAGAGCAGACTTCAATAATGTCAGAGCCGTTCACATTTTCCTCAGCAGCTGCAGATGTCAAATATTTTAATAAGTAATATCCATAATATTGACTGAAGTAATATCAATAATGTTTACTGAACAATATTTTAGCAATCATGAGGCCTTTTCTCCAATGGTGAAGGCGGTTGTCTGCTTTGAATTCAGCAAATTGTGATTTTCCTGCTGAAGCCAGCACACAATTGCTTCCAACTTTCCTCACTCTGTTCTTGTTTCTTCCAGTCTGTTATGCAGAAGCAATTTGTACATTGCACCGTGAGCACTGTCTATTGATTTGATGATGTTCTGTATGAAGTTTGTTTCTGGGGGTAATGAATGCGGGCTTTTCCGGGCGATCAATTTGGTCAGTCACCCAGTGGGGTTTGCTAAAGGATTTCTTCGAGATTTCTTCGTTCAGCATCAGTGTGGCATTATTGATTGGGGTCAAAACAAACTCATTCATACCTGTATTGACAGCAGACCTGAGCAAACCACTACAGTCTGTTTTCTAATAATGTGGAGGCAGATGCTTGAGCAAATAACAATCATTGTGATTACAGTATGAATAAAAATAATTGTGGGGAAGTGCTAGTAAACAGTTTGTACACTGACTTATAAACCTATAATCCTTAAGCCTGCTGCTTTTGATCAGGTCAATAGTAGCACTATTTCCTGCTTCACTGCCCAGTGTGACCATCATGGGCACAATATGAGTTAATACCATCCAATACCTCTAAACTGTCCATTTGAAATGGTGGCAAATTCTGAAAATTTGAAATACTGTCAACTTCAGGCACCTTCAGAAGCTGCATAGAAAGGCAATAGTGTTTTGAAGCAGATCCCTATTTACAGAGCCTCTGCACAGCCTCACATGCTTCTCTTTTTGTAACACAAAAAACACTGGTACACTGAAAAAAACACCCAGTGGATGCACACTCCAAGACAAATTTGTCACACTCAACATTAAGTGCAGACAAAACATAATCTCCATTGGTTTCTATGACAACCAGGGGATAATGATTCACAGTATGTAGCTGAGGCCTGGACTGACCGATGGTGGCATTTTGCAATGCAATACAGTAATATTTTAATCTGCAATCAAACTTATTGTCATTTTTTAAAAATGTATTTCCTGTATTAGCTTGTTAATAACTGCCTCCGTGTTTTCTCATTCTTCTGTATTTATGTTTTTGTCTTCCAGTTTTACTTTGAAGTTTTCTGCCTCTTGTGTCTTGTCTGAACTTCCTGTCTGTGTTCTCCTTGATAGTTTGAATAGTCTGTCTCTCAATTTTTTGCTGTTACTTTGTCTTTTGTTCTTTGTCAAATGTCCCTGCCTGTCTCTTATGTCTGCTTTTGATTTGGGGTTTTGCCTGAATCCCCCACCTGGATAATGGTATTTATTTTGGATTGTGTTGGCTACTTAGTATATTTTCCTGCACCCTGGGGATTTGTTGCCTTATTTTATACTACTAGCCTGTTTTTGGACTCTTGCCTGAAGCTTCACCATTGGTGTAAGTTTGTTCATTTTGTGTGTAAACTTAAATAAAGTGCATTTGACTGAGCCTGTCCTGCTTGGAAGTCTGCATTTGGGTCCTATCCCTTTTTGCCTGTTGCCACGCTTGACAACAACAGACAGCCAAAGCTACTACTGCGATGAGTCTTCTGATTAGGCTTAAACAGTTTTTCGCTTTAGGTTTCTTTTTTCATCAAATATTCCTCTCACTCAAAGTCTCAGAGCTAAAAAGAATAAAACAAATACAGGGAGTCTTTCATGAGTTGGTTTGCTAGTGGCAGGTGAATTAAATGAACCAGGTTATGAAAGAACCGGTCTTCTCATCATTACTTAAACATGAAAGAGACTGCATAGTTACCGATGAGAGATTTGTGCCAAGACCACTCTCATTTTAACATTTACTAAAAAAAAACATTTTTAGTTTAGCTTTCACATACAAAAAGAGGTAACTTAATCCATAGGTTTTGTCATCAGACCGACATTAGAATGGCTAAAAATATTTTTTGCAAGTTGGTCCGGTTTGTCTTGATTTTCAGTTTTTGGTATTTTTATCTATCTATAGCACTGAAATGCATCTGTACAAAATTTGATATGAAAAGTGATCATATTATGCTCATTTTCAGGTTCATAATTTTATTTAGGGGTATTACCAGAATAGGTTTACATGGTTTCATTTAAAAAAAACACCAAATTTTTTGACATACTGCGGATTGCTGCAGCACCTCTTTTCACCCTGTGTGTTAACCACTCCATTTTAGCTACAGAGTGAAGCATCTCACTTGTATTTGATCTTTGTTGGGAGCTGCACATGCGCAGTACCTAGTTAAGGACCACTAGCCAATCAGAAGCAGAGTAGGGCGGACCCTGACAAGCTGGTAACCATGCTTCGGTTCAGCTGTACATGTTCCTGAACCAGGTTCTCAACCCAGACTGGAGCAAGAGTTTCGGAGTGGTAAGTCATTAATTTGCAACAAATTGAGCTTTCATATTTTTTAATTGTCCACTGTCTCTACATCACAGTAACAACTTCATGTCCATTCATTGCCTGGAGTGTAGCCTATCTAACTTGGTTAGTTAATAGGCTTGACTACAAGTGAGTTGTTTTCAAGCAGTTCAGGAGCAGTGTCATCTGCTGTAGATGGAACTCTCTTTGGGGTGGTGTGATGGCCTAAGCCACACAGGGTAACAGCCAGCAATAATACCGCACACTAGAGTTTTTCAGATCCGATCACGAGATCGAAAATCGGGCCGATCACGTTGTTTCAGACTCGATCGGAATTGGACGTTACCTCCCGATCAGGACTCGGATATAAATGTATATATATGTATACAGTATTGGGCAGTAGCGTCGCTACAAGTAGCGCCGTTACTAGTTTAACTACATTTCTCAGTAGCTTGGTGGTAGCGTTGCTATTTTCTGAATCAAATACCCTTTCAGTAACGAAGCTCTTTTATTGACCCAGTAGTGCAGTAGCTTCAACACACGCTACATTTTCCCAAGCATTTCTGATGGATCAGTAAGTGACACCACCGCCACACACGACCCTATATGTGCAGCCGGCAGAAGCACTTCCCTGTGATGATGACATCACGTACCGATCCTTGGGTTGATGTTTGCGACTTTGCTGCAGGGGAATAAAGACACGTGCGACGGAGTGTCTCT
>JAPMOB010211437.1:0-13490 GCA_029875015.1 Lepomis gibbosus | reverse complement strand
GCATGTAAACGGGTTATCCCGAATGTTTCAGAAACCCGAATCGTGACCATAACCCGAATATTGACAGCATGTAAACGTAGACACTGTTATTACACTTGTGGGTTTTTCTGGTCTGACACATGGCTGCTATCAGCTGAAAGGGCTATAGGGCCTATAAGGAAACAAAATCACAGGGTTTTAGCTATGTGTTATCCGCCAATAGGATTTTTAAAGCTAGATTGGGTGGCTTCTAAATATAAATAAATGTCCTTTATGTTCAAACCCTTGGCAAACGACTTCACACAATGCTGATTAAGCTTGTCACCGCCAGGTAAATCTCTCTAAACTTTTTTAAATCTGGTGTCTGTTGCGACATTCGCATGATGGCAAACCAGTTGTGATGTCTTTTAAAGTCATCAGTAGACTTCACACTGCCTTGTTTTCCTGGGAGTATTATGCCAATTTGCTAACTCGCTGCGCTGTATGAAATGCTGGTAAGGGAGGTCAGATTTGATCCGCCCCTGAGCCAGGAATGTTGGTACTAACAGAGTCAGAACAATGTCTGCCTGAAAACCACAGCTGGCATGGCAGAACAGGTGTTTCAACGCAGTTGTGTTATAAGTCTTTGTCTTTGTTTTCACTGTCTAACCCGGAAAGCCGGACCGCTGTGATTGTTCACTATGAATGAGTGAATATGGCAAAAGCCTATTGGCAGACATTATTTCCATGTTTATTGCAGGATTTCTGTATAAAAAAAGTGGCTAATGACTGATTTGCTAGAACCGCAGAGACAAAACATTATCCAACTCAGACTGAGCCTATACATCATAAGGATGTTACACTACCTAGTTCATACTACATGATTTTTAGCCCGATTTGCTGCTCGGCGACCTCAGGCTGTGATTGAGGGTAAATCAGTGGTAGATCGGCGGTCGCCAGTCATTATGTGTGAACTACTCAATGACACATCAAAACGGCTCCACATCGCCAACGTCTGCCAGATATCTAGTATGCCAAATATCTGGCGGAGTCACCCGACTCGACATCCAGATCCAGCCAATGAGAGCAGGCTGCTGGCAGAGCAGGCAGCTACTTTTTCACCGGAAAACACTTTTTACTCCCCTCTCTCTGTAGCACAGACAATCCCTGCTACCTGAGTGTGCTAATCCATTCTTTCACCCACATTTTTTGTCTTTAAAATTGGTATCTTTATAATAACAAACAAATGCTGTTTCGCATGTAGGTTCACGTCATTTCCCGTTTCCCGACAGAGTCGCTGTCAGCTCTTGTAGTGTGTGACTCTCTGTCTCCAATCAGTCACGTAGTGTGAACGCCACAACAACTGCAAGACTCCTGTCACAAGACGGCAAGTTGTGTAGTGTGAACGGCATGGCCATGTAGCTTTTCTGTGAAAAGAAATGGTCAAATACAGAAATAAGTTTGCTTGTGTACTTTGATTATCAGTCAGCAGCTAGCTTGATGTCAAAAGCAGTGGCCATAGAACTTTACATTATATTGTTCAGTGGCAGCTGGGTAGATTTTCCATAAACATCTATTACACAAAGAAACATCTGTAAAACTTTAAAAATCCTGAATGTCATATCATACATCATTTTGAAACACTGTAACTTCAACATTTTGTTTCATATGTATTTAAAGGCCATGCAACTCCCAAGGTACACCCACATAGGTGATTTCATTTACATTGGTTGGTTAGACCTTGTCTATAGGCTGTGTGGGCATATACAGCCTGTGTTTGATTGACTTTTCTGTAACTCTCCCATTTAAGCCTGGACATGGTGTTTTTCACAGCAGACTTGTTATGGCTTACACTTGAACTGAACAGAGCCATTATTAATGCTATTATTCACACCTGTGCTCTTATGAGAAGTCAAAAGTCTGCTGTGAAAAGGGTCTATTAGACATTTATCCATAGCAATAGGGGGTACAAGAGTGCTGTCCTCTCAAGCACACTTTCTTGTGCACTGTTGCAAGATAGTAGCAGGGTTAGGTTGTAAGCATACGCTGTGGGACTCAAAATTCAACACACTCTTTTGGCACATACAACCACAGACCACAGATACTGCTGAACTGTAATTTCCAGAGGTCAGCAAAGTGAAAATACTAAGCGTGTTTGTTGGGGTCAGGACTAAGTCATGAATGTGGCACTTAGGAACATCTATTATCATATTGTCATCATCCAGCATTAAAGATTTTGAATTTAAATAAGAAACCAAACTTTGAGGGGCAACAGATAACCATGTAAACAACAGGTCTGCTCAAACCTGTACAGACGTTTGTAATTTCACTGTATTCATTGTATTTTGTCAGTGATTGTGTATTTTCTGTTTTTCTGTTTTGTAAAAGCATTTTGTAAACTGTCAGGCCTGTCTCTAACAAAAATTAGATAATTTTAGGGTTAGACAATCAATTATTAATAGAACTGTAAAGACAGTGGATGGAGTAAACGGCTGCATTATCTGTCTAACTTTTAACGTAAGGCATACATATAAATGACAAAAAGCTTTTTTGGTCATTTACAGGTAATACATTTCCATAATCTTTGTAGAGATTTGATAGTGTTAGTTGTTGTTGTTAGCTGTTGTTAGCTAATGTTAGACAGAAGTGTATGCTTTGTTGAGTGTGTTAAGTTAGGTAGCTGAGGAGGATTGTTTGAAAGGGCTGTTAGCTATCATACCAGAGTTTTGATTAGTGTGAAAGCTTTAATTTACTATTTAATAACTATTAACTATTTAATTGTGATATCTGGATTCAAATGTTAATTGATAGAATTGTTGCCACATGGGCAGAAAACTTGAGTTTAATTGGCTGTTAATCAATAATTCACATAAATTCTGCATTGCTGTCAACTGACAGTCTTCCTTATGTCTGACCTTGAGGTTGAGTTTATTTGATTGATAAAATGAACTTCCAATATGGTTTTGATTGACGGCAGTCTAAAAGCACTGTAACATTCTCTACTATAAGCCATCACTCTTAGGGATAAACCCTGTTTTGTTCCACCACATTCACACCTGCTGCATAGCCAGTCTCAGTAAAAGTTTTCAAAAGAAAATGATTCAGTTCATGTTTCTGAGTGTGCAGTACAACGCTCTCTCTGTGATTGGTCTTATAAGATTGTAGGTCGGTGATGATAAAGTCAACATTGCATGCAAACAGCTAAGCGGACACACCCAAGAAGGTAACTGGGCAGTCTGCACAGTAAACAGAATATTTCTTATGCTACCTGGAGAGAATGGTTAGCAACATGGGAGGTAAACCACAGCTATCCAGATGTCTTCTCACCAGTTGTAGAAATAAATATACAAATTTTGAAAAAGAGAACATGTGAGAGACAAGCAGCTGTTGCAGTGTGACACACTGCAGCTACACACAGAGCTTGCAATGTTGCCCCAGTTTGAGGCCTGAGTGGTGGTAGTCTAGCTAGAGGGATTTATTCAGAGGGAGGATGTCAAAACATCAATATAAGCAGTTTACATGCATTGAGGATGTTGCTTTCTTAAAGTGTAAGTTATGAAGAAATAAGATATGCAATGTTAAGTAGTTTAATGTACAAGGAGATGGTCATTACTGCTGCTACTACTACTGGAAATTCAACTTGTTTAATTAACTCTTTTTATTATTTCCACCAAGGAGCTTATATTTTCATGCCAATAGTGTTGTTTGTTTTTTCCTGTTAGCAGGGTATTTCAAAAACTTTCCATTAAAACTTTAACATTTTGGCTCACAAATTGGATAAGTCCCCTCCCAAAAAAATATGTAAATGATTTTGGTAAATTCAAGTGTACCCTGTGGAGTTTTTTGCATCTCAATAAAATACCCTTGAGGCCTGTTGCATGCATTGCCTTCCTCAAAGAACATTTGCAAAGCCAATTTTAAGATGTGGAATAATGTGTGTCATATTGCCACCATCATCTTCCAGACCATCACCAGACCATCTTCCCAATGAAGATGACAGCATCAGTTGTTTGGTCAAATTCTCAAAATCGATTTCTGTTGAAGTTTTGTCACTTAGAACATCAACAGCACTCTAGCAGCCATAGTAATTATGACTCTTGCTCTTGTCAGGTGACTTTATTGTAGAGCGACAAAGTTGGCAGAAGAAGGAGGTCAGGCTGGATTGTTGGGTCAATAAAATGCATGACTTTGTCACAGGGACCACAGTTCATTTCCTGTTATCAACCGTGACCATGATCCCTCCCTTACCTTAGCCATGTCATGTTTGGGCCTAAATCTAAACAAACTTCGATCACAGCAATAGTAGTTTGTAATGGTTTTGTTAGACACTGACATTATGTGGTTTATGTGGTTTGTCATTGAATTTGGAGGACGTGTTACATGCACATACTATGCATCCTTGCCAAGATACAAACACAAGAAGGGACCATAAAAACATTGCTCCATACACCTCAAAAATTGTGCAGGGTACCTTAAAACTCAAGTGTTCTAATTTTGACTCACTGGAAAATTATGCAAAGCAAGCAAGTGCTCTCTTATTTGATTATCATATGTTTCAATTTGATTTTTTTTTAAATAATCATTTATTCATGGAGATTTTCATTTCAGAAACACACTGCTTCGGACAGACTAATTCTTTTACATGCTAGAATAGAACATCTGCACTCTAGGTTGTAAGTTGAGCATGAATGGGCCCCACAAGGGCCCTTACACTATACCATCACTGAAGAAGTCAGCTGTGGAAGCAATGATGCAAAATGACAGACAAGTCACAGTGCCACCTGTCAGAACAGAAAATAGCAACTAATACTAACACAGTTAATAACAGTAAAATAACACCTCTGTGACTACAGTAAAAGAAAGCAATCATTTCCCTTTTTCACAGATGTACTGTACCTGCATTAGTTCAAATATAGTGCAGTCCTGTCAACAGTAGATACAGGTGTCAACGAGAAACCCGTATGGCAAATGGCAGCATATGGCCTATACTATATGAAACGTGATGGGGGCAATCCAAACGTTTTGCCCTTTTATGATAAATGCCTTGTTTTCCCAGTGGAGAGAGTCTATGACTAACTGTCTCCTGATTTACATCAAGCTGAAATCTATCCAGACAACACTTCCTGTTTTGCCATTTCCTTATCCATATTAACAGTTAAAGTTGCTTTTCATTTACGAAACAGGACAACAGGAGACTGCTGTATGTTTTGTAGTGAAAACACGACAAACTAAGTGGTTTTAAATTGCCTCAAACTGCGTTCTTGCCTTCTGTAACTCTTTCAATTTTTTTGTTAATTTTTCAGTTTGACTCTATTAAGGAATGTGTTATGTTCCTTTTTCCTCCCATTCAAGAGCATTTCCCTCCACGTCTTACTAAAACACAAGGGAAATACTACAATAGCTTTCAAGAGAAAATATATGGAGAGTGCCAGTGCCACATTTGGTGTTTTGTAACAGATGCCTCACTAGCCACAATAAATGGTGTTACAGAATCTCAGGAAAGTGTTTTAAATTCACACACACACACACACAAACACACACATTTTGACTTGGACCTTGATTGACATAATGCATTTCCTAGCCTATCACCCCTTAACCTGCTACAAACTTAACCCTAAAACCAAGCCAAGCTGTGTTTATATTGGCTTGTAGAATATTTATACTCCATGTTATGAAGGAATACCAGTAACTGATGCGAAATCATTTCATAGGTATATAGATGTTTTAGCTAGTGCAAGCTTTACATAATGCTTTTTATTGCGACCTCCATCATGATATTCAGAGAAAGTGGGCAGTTATTTCAAGCATCACAGACAAGGCCACTCAATTCTTGTTGTTGATGTTAGTATATTTCTTTAAAAATATCCATTTTTAAATGTCTGTAAAAATGAAAATTGAGATAACATATTTTATTATACTAAAAATTCTGTGCTGTATTTCAAATCCCTCTAACCAAGTGCAATTCAATTCAAATTAAATGAAGGGCAAAATAAGGTGACAGTTCACACATCTGCTGTGATATCAGCATGGCCTGTTCATTGGTTTTCAACAAAACCATTTACAGTGATGGCATTTCTTTTTATTAAAACAACATGTTAAGATAGTTTTACTTAGTAGTGCACACACACAGGAACAGTTACTCTCTAAATATAGTGGGGCCTGGAGAACAGTTGCACATCATCTGCACTGAGCTCCTTTCACCAGAATTTCTCCCTCAGTATCAACAATGTGAAATAGGCCAAATGTGTTTTCATACACTGTACTTCTAGACACAGAATTGAATATCTGAATGCTTTGCTATGCTTTGCAAAGTTTCTTATAAGTGCAAGAAATGTAATTTTTAACTACATTTTCAATTAAACTTGAATTGTCTTATTGAGTTATTTAGGTATTACTACAATTTCATATGTTCAATATTTCATGCTGAACATTTCTTACATAATTTCTTACATGATCTCTTTACTTAATCTTCACTGATGACGAATTTCTCAACATTTCAATTTGAGACACATCAAGTCACAATTAATAAGTCATGATGACATGTGAATTCATGTGGTTCCTTACCATATGAATCTAAACCATACAGCCTACCAAAAACCTGTGGAGTACGGTGATACCGTTGTTGGTGGTGAGCAGCCCACTGGAGTGCTTGTTATATGAAATCCTTTTGATTAGATGCAACACGGTGACTGTAAAATGAAATATAAATCTGATGTGCATTAGTTTTTTTTACTCAGGTACTTTTTATTTTGATTAATACATTTTAACCATGTTTATATCCATATTGTCAAAATGATCAAATTTGTGGTAACACACAGGTCACAGGGCTTCCAGTAAGTCTTCACTCACTATAAATAGTTCCAATTCATTTGTTCTAGATGTTTCTTAATGACTCGAAATTAAGATTGAATCTTGTCTTCCCTTGTCAGTAAAGTGGACAGGTCGAGTGGGTCATAGAAAGGGAACTGTCTCAGCTGGTGTCTTTGAGCACAAGACATCATCAGCGTATCATCTCCCGTTGAGTAGTTGGATTGCAACAGAGCTCAGGGCGCATGCAGACCATCAGGCTGTGCATTCTTAGCCAGGGACTAATTTTCAGTCTTCCACTTGGGTCTGGGTAAACAGAACCGCCCCGATGGTTGTTTGTTTTAAGTGTGGAACGATCCTTCGCAGAGCGCCGGGCTCGATTGACACTGCCTGGTGATCTGCTACTGCGGATTGCTCAGAATAACAAGGCTGCTCGCTAATTCCCGGCTATCGGGGCTTTCGCTGAAACACCGAGAGAGTATAGGGTCCAAAAAAAGCCAACAAGGCAGGCAAGACCGCCGCGCCGCCGGAGTCCGCACCCCAGAATGGCTTCAGGAGACCTTTACGAGGTAGGATAAAACCATGTCCAAGAAAAATGCTCTGTAATATTGACGAATAATGGAATTAGGAAGTAAAGGGGAGGGCGTCGCGTATGTAAAAAGCGATACTAAGCCCTTTAACAGGCGAAACTAACCCTTCTCAAGCTTTGCGAAGACAAGGTTGGTTAATTTATGCTTACACTTTATGTAGCTTCCGATATAGGCTACTTTGACACAATTCTTAACGGCTGTAGTAAATAGATAAGATGTAATTTACGGGCTGAACTCCTCAGTCTGTCGCCGAGTTGAAAGTCGTGGTAAAGTGACAGCAGCGCTGAGAGGACGGACATGGTGAATAGCTACAGACGGAGTGATGGTCCTGAAGGTGCGCATACATGCCAAAAGATATTTTGTCATCACAGCCTTTATAGCAGTGTGACTGTTTCGCAGGCTGTTTGGCATATAAGATGAGACACCAGTTTATTTGTTTTTATCGAGCGGTCTAAACAAGCATGCCTGAGCTTCTTTCATGGTTGATGTGGGAATTTGTGAAATTATAGCCTAACTCCGACAGTGTGGCATAAAAGTTACCCAAATGGGTGGCAGGAAGGTCACGCTGCCCTCGTGCGCAACATCACTCTGGAACCGGAGCCAGAATTTGCATGAAGCCATGGTTTCTACATCAGCGTCACCGAATCATGCACTTAGTGTCATTTGGCTTTGGTATACTGACATGGTGTCATATGGTTCAATTCATGGTGGTCACAGAGATAGGCTATGGGATATTTGAGTGTCTGATGACTTCCAAGGACAATCAAATAGATTTTGTTAGACATAAGTTGTTGTTTTTTAAATTAAGTAGGCCTACACATAGCCACAATATGTTCTTTTCTACCTTAACATGCCACAAAAATGTGCATCTGAAAAGAAACTTGGAGATCCTCTCATGAGTGTTTAACAAGATAACATTATCTGCTGGCAGCAGTGACAAACAATGTATGATGAGTGAAACAGGGCATCAGTTAGAAGACAATACATTAAACAAGTGAGAAGCAGGTGGTAATTGCCTCTTCAAAAACAGTTATTTTACAGTTGGGCCCACTGACTGTAATATATTTTTATTATTGCTCTCTATTCTGGAAACACATTTAATTTGGAATTGGACAGTACTGCCAAAAAGAGTATCTGTGGACAAAATTCCATAGTCCACATTAAGCCCCCTCCACCACCCCCCACCCCCCCCCCCCCATCCCCATGTGTTCATGTGTTTTGGCTATTGTCAGTTTTATTATTTATTTATTTACTTTCCTCAAATAGGGGAGACCAGGTATGGTTGTAACATGTGGAGAGTTGTAGCAAGACCAATTCCACCAATTAGAGATAAGATAGGAGTTACGTGATCAGTATTTACCTGCTTCCTCCCGATCTGGCATGGTGGTATCAAGTCTGGAAATAGGTACATTCAGAATATATAGAGAAAAAATGATTTGAGAAGAAAGTACATTTTTTGACCTAGACTGTGTTTTGTTAAATAGATATAATTGTATGACTTACATTAGATTGAAATGTAGTTTCTTAGGCATGTGATGCATTCTTTCCTTTCTAATTTCAAACCACTATGCTAATACAGCTAGCCAAACATTGGCTGACAGGGGTGGGGTGGGTTCTAACACTTCTTTAAAAAGTGTTACAACCATCCCCTATACATACAACTAGGGACTTTCTTGATTTTAATATTTTACAGAGTGCCCTTTGCAGTCTGGGCCTGCCAGGCCTGCACTCTAGGGTTACCAGCATTAATTTGTCAGTACTGTGAACAGTACTTCCCATTTACATGTTGTTCACATGTTGGCGTGTGTATCGGCACTCAATCTTTTCTATACTCCATCTCCACCGGTGGAGAGGGCAGAGAAGTGTACAGGCAGCTTGTGAGAAATTCCAGTGCGCAAGAAAAAGTCCCAGTTTGCCAGAGTAAAATACAGAAGGGCCAGTACTGTGTACTGGCAAGTACCGGCCCACATCAAGCACTGACTGTGACTCTGATTAAGAATATACACACATTGAGACAGACAGACACACAACTCTTTTTTTGTTAGACCTAAGGATGTACAAATATGTTTTTAATTAGGTACATTTTAGTAGTATTTATTAAGTAAAATAAGTTTATTCACTAAATACATTTACATACACATACTGTACATGTGCGCGAGTCATCGGACATTGTCTGTTACATTGAGAGAGAGACATTGCTCTTTTATATCACTACCTGTTTTTGAAACACATCACATGGTGTGGCATGTATTTTTCTTCTTTTGTCTTATTGTTACAATCTACCAAAGCATTTGTTACAACCTACCCCGATATTGGGGTAGGTTGTAACAGGGGAACACAATGCATTTGACATCAACTCATGAGGTCTGTAGAGAACTGAATTGGTGATATTTGTAGTGAACAAATGTGTTTACTTTGTATATAGTCAATAGTTTGAGAACTCTAGCTACAAAATTCAGTGAGTTATAGTTGCTGAAGCAAAAAGGGTTATAGCCATACCTGGTCTCCCCTGTATTACAACAGATTTTAACTGCATATCTCTGCTTAATTAATTATGCTTCTTTTAACTGGGGAAAGCTTCATGCATTCATGTACCACTACTGAGCAGCAAAACCTGTTTGTTTTATGTTTTCATGTTTTATGCTCAAGTTATATCATTGAGTAATAACGAGCTACTCAGTGGGAAAAACCGTTCAGGTCAGCCTCCGACTTGCGAATTGTGTAAATGTATGGCAATACATGAATGAAGTAGTAGTGAGCAATATTGTACTTTTGTTATGAAGTTTGACTACTAGATTGACAATGCTGTTTGTTCCACGCAGGCTGTTGGTTTGATGTGAAATCGGCCTCATATACAGCCTGTGCTATTACTTAGATTTACTAGATGTATCACTCACAGAATGTGACTTATTTTTGTTTAAAACAATGTGTTGGTAGGCATGTCCGATCTTTTGGTTGTTTCCCTGCTAACATGACCATGAGCTCCATGGGTGACAGTTCTGTTTAGAGTGCCCAACATTGAGAAGCTGATCAGAGTTTGCTGGTGTTGTACAGCTTTCATTTTAAAACGCCCTAAATAAACATTTGAAATATGGAGAATGGTGTCTGCTATTGTTGGGGTTTATGGCAGGCAAACCTTTTTCAGGAGTTTGTGCATATTGGGAGCTCAATCACCAATTTATAGTTTTCTCATAAACATGCGCGATGACCTGTAGGGCAAAACAACAGACCACCATAGCCTAGGCTCACATTTTGACTCTACCGTAGACACTCCGCAAAAGCAGTCAAATTTTGTTTGGATCACCTTTCAACTTAAGAAAAAGAAAGATATGAACACAAACTGCAAGTGTT
The DNA here is from genome assembly GCA_029875015.1 of Lepomis gibbosus. Classification (NCBI taxonomy): domain Eukaryota; kingdom Metazoa; phylum Chordata; class Actinopteri; order Centrarchiformes; family Centrarchidae; genus Lepomis; species Lepomis gibbosus. Next base: position 2,784 of record JAPMOB010211437.1, on the reverse strand, counting down.
GGGCGCTTCCAATCCATATAACATTACAGCATAAGCTGCCGCATTTCTATCGTTAAAAGGCGCCTAGGTCCCTTCCGCCACTCGACTGCGGTAATGTTTACGTTTACCTTCTGGGGAATCCCTCTCCTAACACAGAGATTGTTTGTGGAGGCAATATTGTCAGTTTAGGGGGATTTGGGAAGTGAGCGAGAAGAAGTCAAGAAATGTATATGGTATGTATCAACAAACGCAGGTATTCTTTTTTAGAAAAACAAAAACAAGGTGACTCCAAACAGCATTGCAGCTCAGATTTATACGGGAAGGATTCACCCATTCCACACAAACTGGGTCAACCTGATGAGCTGAGAATAAGCCTGGATATTTTCCGACAACGAAGAACATCTTTACATCATTCATAAGTTTCTAAAAAGATGTGAAGCCTGGGATTTTGGACATTAGCTGACTTTAGAGCTCTCAAGCTAAAAAAATACATCTTTTGGAAAGATGTTGGGGAGTCAGGGGAGTGGAACATGGACTGAAAGGCTTTGGGTGAGCTAGCAGTGACTCCCGGAGCTGAGTGAGATAGAGATCATGGTTGGGTATTGAAAGTATTTTAGTATCAGTATTTTTCTGCCACCATTAGTTGTGGGAAATAATTAAATATTTGTTCTGTAATGTTCTGTCATGTTCTGTCCAAATTCAATATGCAGTCCATAAACGCAACAGGTTGTGCCATGTGGACCAGTGGGAGCGCTTCTGAAATGCTCTGTCACTCTGATCTATTGCATGTTTTATCTATCAGTAAACTAGGTCATCATTCTCTTTCTTAGTGGAAAGTGGAGTAGTCCAGCAAGTTGTGTTGAACAGATGATGATGACATCGAACCATCTGAGAAGTAATTTGTGAAAGCATTTTTTGTAAAATTGTGGATAAAGGTCTGGCTTTCTGCCGACTTTGTAAAATCCAGTGAGGCAGCAGAAGCACGGAGAATGAATGGAACAATGACAATTCCACAACGTTGAGAAAACAACAACTTTGGGTCAGTTGCTGTTCAGATATAATCGTTGCTTGAGCCTAACTTCCTGTCTAAAAAATAATTTATTTAACCTTTATTTCAACTTGTAAAAACATTGAGGTAGATACCTCATTCATAGATAGAGCTGTTAGGGGGGGGGAGCCACAAAAACACAAGTAAAAAAATTTGATCCAGATAAAAAGTAAAAAGAATGTGGGGAAAAAACTAATTAGCAAAATAGTAAAACCTTAAGAATTAATAAAGCTAAAGCAAATAAATCAACTAAAACAAGAACAGCTTGAGATGAAATTGGAATTGAAATGAGGTAAGCTTTTTTTCGGCATGTTATTTCAGTTGCGGGTGCACAAGGACAAAAACTACATTTTCTAAGCTCAGTAAAAAACGCTTGCACCTGGCTGCAATGTGATCCAGTCATTTGAGACAGCAAGGAAGTGGGTAAAAGTGGGTAAAAAAACAGTTAAGAGCCTAAGAAATCAATAAAACACAGTTTCCATCACACCTTACTGAGAGAGAGAGACACCCAAGCATACAGCTTGCAATGATGAGTATTATAATAATCAGCAGTGATGAATCTTGGTGCAGAGTGATAAATAGCATCCAAGGGCTTCACAATTGAGGATGAAGCATGCATGTATAAAATGTCACCATAGTCAAAGACTGATCAAACTGATCAGTCAAAGTTGAGAGCCAATAGTAAAACATTTTTTTTCCCTCTCCACCCAAAATGTGCCTTTGGAACATCAAATCACCTTCATGTAGGCTTGAAATGTGGCGTTAGAAAGTTTATATTTTCATTTAAGAACAATGGATAAAGATGGCTGTGATTTATTTGAAATTTGTTGGTTGCAATCGAGGGCGTAACCATGGTATAAACGTTGGGTCGAAATGAGAGCCCTGCCCCAGAATAAAAAACAATGCATTTCGCACAATTCTATGATAATTCTATATAAAAATCTGCATGGGGAGAACATATTTTTGACCACTACATCCACCATTTGAATTCAGATTTAAATTAATAGTCTGTGATTTCTCACAGATAGCGGCTGCCCCTCTATTTGTTTTGGTCAGTTGCTTAAATACCAATTAGACAATTGCATTGTGTCCAGATAACATTATTTTACCAAACAAACAATGACTGACCTTGATGATCATTTTAATTTGAATATTCCCTTTTTATTACTGGTATTTTTTACTGCTGACATAACTAAAGTTATCAAGCTATCTAGTCGCGCATTCTATTTTTTCACCTGATCATCTGTATCTCCAGAGCAGGACGTCCCTGTCTGGCCACTGGTTTCAGCGTACCTCTCCCTGTCTCTCTGTGTGACCTGCCATGATGTTACCAGAAGAACTATTGACTGACCTTGATGATCATCTAAATTTGATACATTTGATATTCTGCTTGTATTAATAGTTTTAATTACTTTGATGTTATCATGTTGTTAAAGGAGAACTCCGGGCAGTTTTTTAGTTAATCTTGATCGTTATACCTTTGTGAGTACTTTCTATAGGAAAAAAAAAATGAACCGGATTGGTGCTTGCAACACGGAGCTGCTACAGCTAATGCCCAGAGCTCCCACTCAGCTAAAACGGCAGTTATAGGGGCATTTACATAAAGAGTGTCTTTATGCCTCTTAACACACACAAAATGCAATTAAAATGTCTGTCCAACATGAACAGGGCTCTTAAATGACAACAAGATGCATTTAGCAACTTAGCCATTGTTTAAATTCACCTAAATAGTGTTTTAGACGGCTAGCTGTAGTCTC
>JAPMOB010211436.1:3946-15511 GCA_029875015.1 Lepomis gibbosus | reverse complement strand
CACACACACACACACACACACACACACACACACACACACACACACACACACACACACACACACACACACACACAGATATAGTGTCTGCAGACAAGGCAGTTCTCACCTGAATGTCAATGTGAGAGCATGACAGATGGTTGGGAGGAGTAGGGGAAGTAAAGACAGACAGAGACCATGATTGTCTCCTAACCCCCCCCCACCCCGCCCAAATCCAATTCATGATATAGATGTTGCATATGGAGTTCAAACCTGTATTTGACCATTTATACCAAACACAAACAAAATGCCCTTTATTGTCATTCACACACGGCCATGGTCCTCTGCTGTATCTTCATAAACACTAAAGCTAGAGCTGAATTTTACAAGGGCTTGTATAATTATACAATATAATTCTGTGCACTTAACAGAATTATCACGTTTCAATGTCATTAAAGTGATTACAACAAAGTTTTGACACAGGGTATTCAACAACGCAGACAGCGCGGACCAACGTAGTCGTTCTTTATGTGGTCACCTTATGAAAAGATGCAGCAACTCTTGCAAGAGAGAAATGGAAAGTCATAAAATGGATAGAAGTATCAAGAACAGTGGAATTTATGGCAGAGGTGTAGGACTGTTATCTACCATAGTAAGGTTGTCAAAATAACAGGTTCAGTAAAGTCACTTGGTTAACCCCAGGCTGGTTATGAGCGGGGTCATTAGCTCAGAGCTGATAACCCAGGTTGACCCATTCAAACCGACAACAATAACATTTTTATGGGTCATTGCAGTTATTTTCTCTTCATCATTTTGTCTCTTAAAACATATAATATTGATATAAAGTGCCTATATATAAAGGTAAAGGTAATGTGTGTATTAGTTTCTGTGGAGAGCATGCATGGCATGATGCCAAATGTGTTCAACAGAAGATGTCTTGTGTTACTGTTTTAGAAAAGCGAGTCTCTTGTAATGTAACCCTTTGTTTGCCTGGCGTGTGTATTTTTTTCACACTGGTTTCACAAAGAAAGATTGACGAGAATTTCACCAGGTCCTGACAGGGGTATTGCCTGATCAACTTTATTGAGTCAACGGTATTGACTTAAGCTCCTGTTCACTCGTCACCCTGACATGGCAATTTCCCGCAAGCTTTCTGGGTGAAGCTAAATGTTTGAAAGGGACGTCTGTCACTCCTGCCCTGTCTTTTCTGCCTGACTGTCACTCTTCAGTGTTTCCCTCTTCTTTCTTTCCTGTTTCTTTACTTCTCTGTGTCCATCTCTCAACAAGCTGAGAATTGGTTTACTGGTCAGTAGCCTCACATAGGCTTTACACTGTGACTAATCATACAGAGTTAATATTTGGCTGCTGCCAGCTCAGTTAAATTAACAACCAGCTTAGTGAATTTTAGTTTTGGATTCACTTGGTATGCCGTAATGAATGGTGCGGGCTGTTCATGCTGAGGTAGTTTTCAAACTATGTACATTCAATGCTGCAAAGCACCAACACCATTCACCACAGTTTATTGCATATGCACAGGCACAGACAACCTGTTGCACAAGGTAAATACTTTGCTGATCAAGGTTAGCAGAGGGAGCTAATGGAAAGATGTAGATCAGTGGAAAGTGCTGATTTGACTCATCTTTTGCTTTTTTCTTTTGTCATAGAAAAATGGTGGACCGGTAGCCTAAGACATCACTGGTTTTGATTCAGTTGAACTTTGAGGGTCAGTATATAGTGAAAACATGTGACAATTTCACATTTGACACCTTCAGATAGCTGGTTTTGTATAAAACAATCAATAATTGTTTTCTACAATGTTTAATTTTTGTTTTACTTTTTTTTTTTTTACAATATTATTAAACCGAGATGAGCAGCAGATCCTCACATCTGAGTAGCTTGAACCAGAAAGCATTTTTGCTTAATAAATGTATCATTCATTGAAATCATTGTTCATTTTCTGTCAATCCTCTGTTTATTTCAGCCCTTAATCATGATATAGATCTCCCTATTTTTATCTCTTCTGTGAAATCTAAAGGATAAAAGGACATGAGAATTATCCGTGTCTGTTTCCCAGCTGCAGTATTCAGCAGTGGAGATTGTATTACTCTGTACTCACCGTTGCTCTGCTTGTGTTTCTGATACAGCCAATGAGTTAGCATTTGCAGAGTGCCACTCCAGCAGATAGCTGGCCTCTTGCTCCGTCTCTCTTACTCCCTCTTTCTCTTCCTCCCTCCCCATCCCTCTGACCTTGCGTCGGCGTGTGCTGATGAGCGCTGAGTGGATATACTCATGCGTGGTGGGTGTGTGTGCGTGTGTGCGCGGCGTGTGAGCGCTGGAGAAACCGTGGGAGCTCCATTTGTTGTGTAAATGCAAGCCGCTAATTGACTGCCGGGCACGCAGCCTCTCCTTCACCGGCTGAACCCTGCCCTCCGCCGGGTCCTGGGGATCCTGCCAGGGGAATGTTTGCCCCCTCGAACACACACACACACATCCACACGCGCTCACAACACCCTCCCTTCCTCTCTCTTCCTCTGTCGGAGCAGGCCTGGCACTGGGCCAAAGTGAGGATGGGCACAGCGCAGGCCTCTCTCTGTTCTCTCTCTCTCTGTCTGTCTCTGTGTCGAGTGCTCATAATGAAAAGCTACACGGCATTCACTCATGATAACATGCTGTGCTTTTTTCGACACAACTTTGATATGTCTCATCTCATAAAACACAATGAGGTCTTTTCTTGTATTTATATCATAATTGTGAAATGAGTTTGATCTTCATTGAATCAAGCAGACAGTAGAAAATCTTTATCTATAGGTACACATTCAGACAGCAGTAGTTGCGAACACAAATAACGCCTCACTGTAGGTGAAGTAACCCTCGCCGCACTAATGCTCAAATTTAAGCCATTGTTAAGTTAGGGCGCAGACCGCTAGCCACAGTAGCCATATCAGTTTTAACCTCAGTAGTAAGCCCACATGAGATAGTCAGCCCAACTGTTGGCTGGCTAGAGGCCCAGATCTCACACACGCACGGTGGTTTTTATGTAAAGCTGGTTGAATTAACAGCCAGTAGGTACAGATAATGCCCTTTTGATCTCTCCTCTGAATGTTTGCATCTCCCTCTACTTTCACATGCAGCTGTCTATATTCAGACGTCAGGGTTAAGTTGCTTTTTCAGTGATTGACAAAGATGATAATGTGGAAAATGGTTATATGTAATGGGGTTTTCAGACGACATCTGCACCCGAGACAATTTGCGGAAGTGATTGTTATTGCAGCTCGTATGATCACCCAACAGATGCATTAGAGACATGTATTGTTCTTTATGTTCAGCTGGAACAACATACAAGCTATATCACAACATTATAAATAAATCACAGGGGATATTTTGGCTCATATAGTGTTGGCTCATATAGTGTCTGTTCCCTCATGAAAGGACCACGGCATGTAGTGTTTCCTTGCTGTGGGTGGCAGTGCTGCTGGAGAATTGAGCCAAATTAGAAACATAAGGACACAGAGGACATGCACTCTATTTTTTACATGAGACACAGATCGAAATTGTTCAGACATGGTAGTTAAATGTGCACAGTAACTCTGTTTATTGTATCGTGGAGACTGTTAGAAAGGAGTCACGGAAATGCAATCAGAATTACAATACTGCACACAAACAGACCAGATCAGACCTCCCGTGCTCAGGTTCTCCTGGGCCAGTTCATTGTTCTGCAGAGGTAAACATCAGGGAGCATAGAGAAGAACAGACAAACAATAAACTGATGACACACTCTCCCGTAACACTCTGTTTAGACTGCAAACACAAAAGAGCAGGTGTGTGTCTGTGTTTGAGTGTATGTAGCCAGCCACATTTAAACATGCATTCCTGAGAAAGAAAGTTGGTGCAGGGCCTGGTGCGTAAGAATGGCAACTCGCCGATTTCATACCATTAACCTTCCCACGGTTCAAAGCATCCAAATGTCAACTGGGTCACTTTTCCATTCTTGGCAGTTCAGAAATGCTGAGAATGCAGTGGATTGGCAGTGATAGGTAGCTCTGTCATGTGAAGCTTGTTTGATGTGATCTTCACAGTGTACTTCACAGTATTTGTTCATGGTATGCATGGGAGTGGTACTTGACTTTCAAAACTGGTCCACACTTACATGTGAAGGACTATTATTTTAGGCGTTCGATGGCAGCAAATGAGACTCAAAGAGACAAAAGCAAGGATTTAACATCAAGCTCGCCACTTATGCTCCAGAGACAACAACAATAGGATTAGCCGGCACGCTAAATAACTAAGGCCTAGGCCAAGCCTCTTATACTGTCACAAGGCCCTTTTTATATTGTGTAGGCTAATATGGTCACCAGTTATTTTAATACAATAAATTGTCTTAAAAGTGCACAATAACTGCTTTCTAAATCACAATAGAAACATATGCTTATTTCGTAGGAGCAATTGTGACACCGTCTCTTGCTAGAGACACATAGGGAGTTTTTAGACATTTTAAAAGACTACTGTACACATGGCATTGAGGATATCTCAGGGTCAAGAGTCAGCATTCTAGTTTGCGTTTACATTTCAGTCTGATTCACTTTAGCTGCAGCATGAGAACAGGATCATCTAGTACCCGCAAGTGAAACAGAAAGAGTTGGAATGAAAGAAAGAAATTTTGATTTGGGGTGTCACCATCGAGAACCAGTAAAAGCAAATGTATTTCCTGTTTTGATCCCCACTGTAATCCCCATGTCAGCTGCACAAACACATTTGTTGCCGATAAAGCTTATTGAATCGAATTGACTGTGCGGAAGTGGGGAGGAAAGAGGGAGAGACAGCAAATGACAGGGCAGCTGGAAAGTGGAGCGAGCGAATGAAGAGCTGAAAAGAGGAAGTGCAACTGAAAAACGTTGTGGGGGGAGGAGAGGGTGAAGGAAGAGTGAGGGAGCAAAGAGAAAGGGGAGAAAGTAACAGAGACAGGGAAAAGAGCAAATTGCTCTTCCTTCCCCACTAGCTGCACCCGCAGTATTGCAGCCAGACCGGCTGTGTTGAATCTGAGTCAGCAAGACTTGAACTGGGGCCCTAGCATATAGCCTGGGGGCCGCTAGTAACACATGCACACATCCACACACACACACACACACACACACACACACACACACACACACACACACACACGGTGTCAGACCTGTCGCTCTATTCTGCTCAGCCCTCTAGCTGCAGCCTTAACTATAGCTGTTCAACCAACCCCTTTTAATTAGTAGCTGCTGCTGCCGCCTGCCCTGCCCCGGCGCCACTGTGGTAAAGCCCCAGCCCCACGTCTGTGTGTGTGAGATGGTTTTCAGTTTGTGTTTGTTCTGTGCATAAGCTGCAATGTTACCTTTGTGCCCTTTTTTTGCACCGCGTTTACATGCTTTCTCTCTGATATTATGTATGCGTGCAGGCTTTACAGGTGGAACAGGAAAAACTCAAGTATTGCCATGTTCGTTCAGCAGACATTGTGGTTTTGTGCATCCTGTTGTTGCTCCACATGCTCCGTCTCTTGAGTCTCTTTTTAAACTCTCCATCTTTCTCCCGTTGCTGCTCAAGAGAGCTGCCGCTTTTAAGCTGCCATCACAGAGGAAAACTAAAATGCGTTCTTAGTGCCACTTCTCGAAGATCACATTGAGTCAGTGCGTGAGAGTAGACGTGCTCTGAGAGACCAAAGCGACTCAAAGACTGTTTGGGAAATCTATATTTTCCCTATTTCTGATGTTCTGGGAGCGCTTTAGTAACAGACTGTTGACTTCACAGTTTCAGGAGATGATTTCAGGATCCTGTTTCACTGTTGTCCCTGTTCAGGTTTATGCCTGTCAAGAGAGAATTTGTATGTACTTATACTGCTTAAATACTTGGATGTACTTCCACTACCACAGGAGACAATAGAAAGTACTGCACGAAGGACTCCTTCTAGCTCTCTGTTGGTGTTCAAACTGCATACTCTCTCCATTCTCAACGCGTCCTGTCATGTTCATAGTATGAGGCACAACAGTGAGGGTCTCGTTCAAGCTGTGGATCAGGCTGACACATTTCTCCCAGAGGACCCCCACTACAAACACATAGCTGGAATAACTCTGCCACTCAACTGCCACAGCCGCTGGCCTGCTAATCAAGACCATATTACAAAGACATAGAGAGAGCGAGACGGGGAGAGAGAGAGAAGACTAGCTCAGCACAGGAAACACGTGCGGCTGGAAAACAGACAGTGGATAAAGTTTAACTAGCCACATATGGACGCTTTCCATTCACACACATTCATATTAGTTCCTGGACGAACACAGGCCACAACCTAGCAACACAGTGACCCATATTAGCGGCATTGCTGCCCCTTTTGACTCCGAGGCTGGATCTAGGCCACACGCCTGCTGGACGAAGCACCTCGAGCGTCACCCACCACAGCACCTCAAGCGTCGCACACAACCTCAGTGGCACATACATAGATGGATGACTCAGAAATCGGTTGTGAAGTGAGAGATTTGGTTGTGTGCTCAGCCGGGAGCTTGTAAAATAAATGCTCAGAGCTCGGCCCTGCAGCTGAGGCTTTCCAGGATTTCTCTTATTTGACATGATAACAGCTTTAAGAGGTTTTTGGTGGTGGTCAAAGCGGTTGTGGTCACCCTACATAATCTGTCGATCTCTTTTACTCCGAGTCTCTTATTTTCTTCCCTCCTCCTCCTTCCCTAGTGAATCAGCTTAAAGAGAAGCTTCATGTTCTACTGTACTTGTTAAGCCCCATATGTAGCTGCCCAATATCACTTCCTTAGTGACAGACAGGCGCGTGTGACTACGGAAAAATTAGATCAAAATAAAGACTGAGCCTTAAACCGCCCTCATCTGCCTCGCAAACGCTGACCAATGACCGTCTTCATAACCATAGCCACATCCATGAGGAAAGGCTTTTGTTTGACCTGCATTCTGTTTGCATAGGTTAGGGAGAAGAAAAAATCTTTTTCTCAGTATTTATCCCCCCATGCGCAAGTTTCAATTGCATTTAAGATGCTAATGTAGCCTTTTGGGCAAACTAAAATGACTAGAGTGTGCCGGCTCTTTATTTTGTCCCAGTTATTCATTAGGCTTTAATAATTGCCGCTTCGTGCTTCATACAAACACCGCCAGGAGAAATGAATTCACTTCATCCTCTCCTTGGAAAGGTCAGGGCGTATAGCAAGACACTTCCCCGACACCAAAAGTCATGATTCATCCATCACTTTACAGAAAAAGTGCTTTCTCTCAGAGGCTTGAGCTAAAAACCCACTGTTTGTGTGTGTGTGTGTGACTGTGTGTGTGTGTGTGTGTCGCTACTGAGTTTAAGGCAGCCGTTGAAATTCAAATGAGGCGTGCAGGTCGAGGCATGAGTATTCCTCGAGAGAGATATCTTCTGAGGACGTCTCTCTTTCTCTCTCTCTCCGTCTCTGCTTGGGCATTGTGGGTAGAGGTCACGAGCACGACTCCGGTGACAGGTTCTTGTCGCTGTGTGAGCCATAACCTCACCCCCTTGTGGAATCACAAGTTTTAACAAGCCAGAACAGATCATACAAGCCATCCTTCAGCACACCAAGGGAAGGGTCAGCCGACCTGCAAAGGAAAGTGGATTGCAGTGCGGCGATGGAGACCGGCTTAGTGCTGAATCCCATTATCAAACAGCGTTTGTCAAATAATAGGTCAAGGCCCACTTGTACCAAAGACATATTAGGATGTGGTTTAATTCCAGAGCTTTGTAGAACTGATTTAGCTCTGTGCAAAGTGATTTGGTAGAGAACAAAAGGTTGCTTGTATTAAGTCTGTTCAGACACCGGACTGAGGGCAAAGCTTGATCTCTGTTGCTGTGAAGAGAATACATTGGTAACAAGGCAGGCGATGTCTAGAATGCCTGCACAAATATTGCTTTTATTTTTTTCTTTATATGGGGGCCACAGTTGCTAATATTGATATTGATTGTTTTCTGCACTCTTTGTAGTGACATTAACATGCTGACTGTGTTTCCAACAATGGCAGGCACTTAATAAAATCAAAAAATGTCAATATTGCTACTGCACCCGTCCTTTATTTCGATTGCGGAAACTAAAAGCCCCCATCTCTGTGCTCCATCCAGTTTTGCACCTGTACTTTCCAGCATGGAATATATCCCAACGTTTCTTGCATCATTACCAATGCCATTTACTGCACTCTGCAGCCGAGAGACCTAGCTTACATAAATACCCAAACAATGTACGGTAATGGCTCTCAAATAACACCTCAGCCATATTTTCAATCTGCTTTGAAAGTGGCAGTGAGTGGCTAAATAAGCGAGGCATTGGGGAGTTATGAGTGGCAGTGGGTCCCACGGGGACTATGGAACATGGCATGTCATTTGCCTGGCCAGTATTGGTGTGATGTATTTGTAAACTATGGCGAGGTGGCCGACTGAGAATGCATGAGGAGCGTGTGGTGAGGTGGAGGGAGCGAGGCGCTTATTCAGCAGGCTGGATTGCAATAGAAACAGAGGGGGAAGTCATCAGACTGAGATAAATAACATTTAAACACATTTAAATCCCCAGGGAGCAGAGTCTTTCTTATCTTGCAATGATTGCGTCTCCCTGTGAAGCTGTGTCTGTCATGCACAGCAATATTCAGACCTGAGACTAAAATTGCCAGCTTGATTCATCTCCTCTGTAGGGTACACTCTGTGTGCGCCTTTGTAGAGAGAAGTTTCTGGATTCTCTTGTCAAAAAGTTGGCAAGCGTACAACAAGAAGGGCATGTGCGTATCTGCAGGCCTGTAGCATCCAGTGCAGCGGTTGTCCTATAAGCCATAGATACACCCGGAGAGTTTTCATATCTAGCTCAGTGTTGTGTTGAACAAGATGCTGACATATTTAGTCCCTCTTCTCTCCTGTCTTCTTTCCTCTCCTCTCCTCTTTGTCTCTGGCATTCCTCTCACTCACCACTCTTCCACTCATCATCCCCCGCTCCCACCAGTCTCTCCTTATCTCTCTTCCTCTGCGCTCACATTTCTTTCTTTCCAACACGTCTCCCTCTGTGTTTTCCTTTCTCTCCATGTCTGTTCTTATCCTCCCCCGCGCTCTCCTCCTCCCGAAAGCTCTACCTTGTCCTAGGCTCTGTTGCTGTAACGATACTGACAAGCTCTTTGGACACAGATTTAGCTTCCCTCATCCGCCTATTTCTTCTTTTTTTCATTCATAGTTCTTTCCCTCCCTGTGTCACTTGCTACATTTAGACACAGGAACATCTAATGTAAACTTAGACGGACACAAAGACTGTTGGACACCCTCAGAATACACACACGCCCTGTTTACACTGGTGCTAGCTTTATTAATTGTGCTGTCTGCCAAGCTGAAAGACAGTTTCGGTAATATGACCTAATGAACGTGTGCTCACGGTCGCTGTATGTTTTGTCTTCTGTTGAATGTGCCTGCTCCCTCCCCTCATTTGCCCTCTGACTGACTCACGATGGCTGATGTTACCCGTCCTACTGGACCGACCAGTAGGCCCGGCCCTTCCTTTTGGAAGGGTTCCAAGAACAGCCAGGCGCCTCTTAAAAAAAATAAAAATAAAACACCAACCCTCGGATCATAGACGTGTTTGACTGAAGACCGGAATTCTACTTAGGCTTTATGCCAAATGTTTTGGGCCTGGGGAAGGATATTTTGGTAGCAAAGTTGGTTCATAATCTAATGTTGGAAACAAAAAAGTCTTTTATACCTTCAGGAAAACCTTATTTACGCTTCTTCCCACACTCTCATATAACAAATGCTAGTTTGACACAGAAGTGCATACAATGAATTCATATTATAAAAAATAGTTGACTTCATGCTGGAGATGTGGGTGGATTACAAACAGTCGAATTGTTCTTTGTTTTTGTAGATGCAGCAACAAAATGAAGCTATAAACATTAGTATTTTCTAAAAGTGCAGCTGTCTTATAATATTTCATACTGTTTTAAAAGAGATGCCCATTTTTTTGAATGGGGGGATATATTTGCATTCTACTTCAACAAAGACATTTTTTCATTAATGTTAACTTGATTAGCATAAACAAAACAGCTGGAGAGAAAGCTAAGAATCACAGATAAGGTTAAGTGTTCACAATAACACTTGTTTTTAAGAAGGTGCTGCTCACAGGTTCGACTAAATCTATATTCTCAAGAGCAGTAGGCCGTGATGTTTGGAAAAGTATGGCGGAGAGCCTGACTGTGTGACCTGAAGTGGTCTCGATATGGAAATAATGAAACCGATGAATGCAAGGCAAGTTAAAATGAGCTGAGTGACATTTTGTTCAGTTTCATAGAGTACCAAACAGGTTTCAGCCATCGCAGAATGATCCCTAGCTACTCTCATTTAAAGTCTGTGTGGTGATAAATGCCTGACTATTGAAGCACTCGATTAAAACTAAAAAAAAAAGTGTAATCCTTGTGGAAGTTGTAGTGCGGCACCATAAAGAGTATTGTTTTGAAGTACTTAGTCTAAGTTGAAGTGGTGTTGGGTGTAGTTATGTGACAGGCACTCAGATGCCCACTAGCTGAGGAAAAAAAAGTTTCCCTTTTAGCTAAACATGCAGAGACTGCTCTCCTCTTATCTCTCTCCATTCCCCCTTGTTCCGCCTCGCCGGCTATCTGAAAAGGTATCATCAACTCCTCTCATCTCACCCCTCTATCGCTCCCTCTTTTCTCTCTATTTCCATCACCTCGCCTTTTCACCTGCACCATTTTCTCTCTTGTGTCTCCCCATCTCTCGCCTGATTGTTACACCTTTCCTCCCTCAATCTCAGTTATATTTTTTCATTCTCCTCTCCGGCTTCCATCTAATTCAGATTTTTTTTTTCTCTTCACTGAGAAGATTTTAGTCGTTAGACACCATTTAAAGGTACATTTTAGTCTCTTATGTGGTTAAAGAGAGGAGAAAGTGTAACCTCAGAAGTGTCATTACTGTACGTGTCACAGTTAATACTAACTGTTTGCGAATAAGGATTTAGTTGCACACACACCTCCCCTACATTCACACACCAGCCTTCGTCTCTGTCTCCGTCGCCGCCTCTATAGTGAATCACTGACGCATGAAGTGCTGTGTGTCGCGCTTCACCAGGAATACAGTATGTGCTGATGATCTGGGACACGACAGTCTGAGCTCACAAGCCCCTTCCCGCTGAACACCATGCTTGGGTGTGCACGCACATTTGCACACACATACACACTGTCTGTTGGCTTGAATATTCACTGGCATAAAACTGGGCTCCTGAGCTAAAACAGTCGGGAGAAATGAGCTTCTTTTGTTTCCGCTCCACCACGGTGCGACTGAAGATAATTGGCGTTGGCCCCACATGACTCAGATGTAACGGTGCCATTTAAACAAAATGAATGGTCCTGTCCCACTGAGTTCCTGGACATGGAAGTGTCTTTGTTTAGTGTGTATGCTGTTGCACATCTTCCTGCATATCAAGATGAGTTTGACCATGTTGGTGAGTGTGTCTTCGGGTGGCACATAGGCTCATCTGTTGGCCAGTGTTTCTTTATTCTCATACAGAACAAAAGCTTACGATGCCTCTTTTCTTCAGATTGAAATATACAGTAGAC
>JAPMOB010211433.1:0-14335 GCA_029875015.1 Lepomis gibbosus | reverse complement strand
ACACACACACACACACACACACACACACACACACACACACACACACACACACACACACACACACACACACACACAAATGTAAACATACTGGAATTAAGCATATTTACAAAAGTGTGGAGACTTGTGTCATCCTGTACTTTACTCTGTCTGTAGTGGCACTTTGTCACCAGCAGGTGTCACACACCAACATACAGACAGGATTTTAGCTAAGAAGAAACTTCAGTAACAAGTCTGTTATTTCAGGTCAAAGAAACATTGATGTAGACAGCACTACTTAAAGATGAGAAGGACTTACAAATAAGCCTGAGTGGGGTTATGGACTAAAGCCAATTTTCTAGGAAGCACATGATGGATGACCATCATATTAAAGCAGGTTTTGGATGCCACTCGATATCGATTTTGCATTTAGGCCCTGATTTTACAAAAAGACACTGGCGGCAGTGGCGGATAACTATGTAATTCATCGCAACTGTGATTTTCAAACTGCAAAACAGTATACATACGAGATACATGTTTTGTTTTAGCTTTAAAACAACATCTCATGGCATTTGTTTCATGATAGGAAACAACAAGATGTATTCTTGATTAAAAATAAAAGACAGCCCATATATACTGAGGACCAGGCTGATGGGCTGACCTGGGACATAAAAAGATGGCTGGTTCTGATTAAAGTGTTGAGGTTCAAAGACAAAAACTTCATGTGTGATAAACATATTTTTGAGAAAACTGAAGTACAAGATTTACTTTTCATTCATGAGAATGAAAATAAAGAATTCTGAAGGTATGAGTGGTTTGTTCAGTTAAGGTGAATGGCACTGTCATTTCTAAATTCTAAATTTATTTCTGCTTTAAATAAGACAATCATAATTACACCCTTCATTGTGTATGCAATTCTTATGTCACACTACTTTTTAAATTAGACTTTTTTGTTAATCCACTGTGATGCAAATGTTTATTTCTTACTTATTGTTAGATAACTGTTAGTGCAACCCATATAGGTTCTTACCTGTGAGGGAAGACACTCTTTGATACGTTAAGAACAGAGAGGTGTTGGACCGAGCCTCGCAGTAGCGCAGAGCAAACCTGGATAATACACAGAACACATCACCATTACATCTGAGCTGTATAAACTGTCACGTATTGTTTGATTTTGTATGGTTTTGAAACTTAATTTGGAAAAGTGCTTGAATAATCAATGAGTTTTAAGCACAAAACACTGTTACTTTGCACCTTCCAACCATCACTCTTCACCTCGCTGGGACAGACAGAGAAACAGAAGTAAAAAGCTTTGTTTGTATTGTGTGTTTAGAAGCAGTGAGAAAATGTATTTATTTCTGACTGTACGTGAGAGAGACAGACCATGATTTAGGAGTTAATCAATATCTTCAGTGACAGGCTGACAGCTGGCTACATCTCAGACTAATCAATAAGCTGTATTTGGCTCTCAGACCCACATCAATACATCACATACAGTATTCACGCTACTTTGCAAGCAATGGACGGCACACAGATTGAGTGGGTGTGTAAAATTGGATTACATTCCCTACAACACAGATATTAATGGCTAGCTCTTAATCTTACGATGAAGTATAATGAGGTACAACTCTAACTGCATGTTGTTTGTTTACAAAAAGTAATTATCTGATTATTTAGGCTTGTTTTGTTAAAAATGCTTTATCCATTACCACAGAGGTTTTAAGTGAGAGACCCCGGGGGGCTTGCAACTGTTTCAGGGGAAGGCTCAGTGAATGGAAGTGAGAAGATATTTTTATGTTTTATCTGAGGGGAGGCCCACAGACCCAGACTTTAAAAACTCCTATCAAATATCTCTTGACTCAATTATCTTTCAATTTAGTTACTTTTTTTTACATTGAGCACACAGCAGGATATTTTATCAGTGTGCTTCCTTACTCACCAGGTCCAATGAGCAGTCAGTATTGGAGAGGTCAAGGGTTGCCAGGCTGTTGGGTTGACCCAGGAAGTGGTAGAAATGCTAAATTTAAAGCAAAACATAATGCACATTAGGGATGTGACCACTCTTGGAGGATGTGTGACAATGTGATTTTGACTCCTGCATACTGTATGAAGCTTTTGTGAATTTTTTCTCATGTCTACTATCCCTTTCCTGCTCTCATTCATCATTTTCCTGATTTCCAATATCAAAATTTCATATGCATCATACATCACCTTATCTAATTAGTTGTTGGATACTAAACTACCATTTTCATTCTGGTTTTGAGATGGACTTGTCTCGCCGTCACCATGAGGCTACCACGCAACCAGGGGAGATTACGGTTAGTGAACTTTAGAGGCTAGCTTTTCCAGTCCTCTTGCCAACCATAAGCTAACCCGCTGCTGGCGCTAGCTTCATATTTACTGTACAGACATGAGTGAGGTATAAATCTTCTCTTCACAATAAAGGTAATAAGTGTATTTCTGAGGAAATACTCTGAATTTTTGTCACTACAGAACAACGGATGATACTAACCTGTGTCTGTATGTATCATGATTTGCTGTCCAGCTACAAATACAGTGTATCACTGTGATGGGTGTGCATGTGTCTGTTAAAACTAAATTCTGTGCTTTGAACAGATGTCAAATTTTCCGAATCGATGGCCTTTGACAGAGTGACATGCCAGCTGATTTATATTGGCCTGACAAAGCCTCCACACAACTGCAGCACTGAACTGTTTGAATCAATTAAGTGTTATTGAGACTGGCTAAGATGAATTAGAAACTGTGCTTGTGTTACTGTATTTGTACCTGCATGTCGTCTCCTCGGAGGACATTCCCTGAGAGGTCCAGATGGACCAGGCTGCTGGGGATGGACGGGTTGGCACTCAGTGACTGGCAAAGGCTGTTCACCCCTAAAACACGCACGCATGCACACACACGCATTGTCAGCATTATCACAACCCTCATATCTCCACTTGATGTTTTGACAGCATATTGAAAGAAATAGCAGAGGAAATGAGAAGTGGGTGAAAACAGGAAAGAACAGGATCAGAATGTAGAGTGAATACATGGAAAGAAAAAAAGAGCATGCCTTCTCATGGTCATGTAAATGTAATGCTAGGCCTTTGTCAGTGTCACGCTACACCAGGAGTATTCAATTAGAATTCAAAGAGGTCCAGTTAGACAAAATTTCCCGAAGCAAAGGTCCCAAACATCATACCGACTAACTTGCGTTATCATTCACTGCCATAACGTATAGTTTTATCAACATATATGTTTTTAGTCAACAAATGACAATATTTCAACAATATTCAGTTTTCACATCAAACTGGAGGGATAATAAATACTCTAATAATAAATTCTAAATTTAAGTAAACTAAAATAAAGTGCCTTTTTTTTTATTTTTTAGAAAAAATGAAATAAAAAGGGTAGCTTGAAGTGATAAAGTGTAGTCTTAACCAATTTTAAAATAAACACTCAACACATCAAATGAACAGCTGTAATGCCTCCTCTTCTCTTTAATTCCCACGTTTCTACTTTCTCTTGTTCAGTGAGAAACGTGAGCTCTAACTTGTCCTGCCAGCTAGCATTGGAGATCTATGAGATAATTCTGGTTCTGAACGGCCCTTGGGAGGAATGTACGGTCCGTCTGTTAGTGACCTCTGCCCTACACTGAGGATGAGACATTCTCCTCTAATGACTCTAATTAATAATGACCTAATATCAAACTCTTAACAACCTCATGAAGTGCTGCAATCGTTCAAATGATTTGGATGTACTTTAGAGAGATTGTGTGTGCACCCATGCCTTTTCTTGCATGGATTTCCACTGCAGAATGTGTGCATGAAATACTGTGCATACACCCACTGACCCATGTTGGGTCTATCACATGTCTGACACACTGAACTAGCACTTTCATAGAGTCCTGACTCTGTCTGCCAGTAAATTGAGGCATGACTGCACAGTGAGTGACCTTACAGAGATAGACACGAGGAGAGATGAAAAAAGATAATAAAGAACTAATACAGATGATTAAGTGAGAGAACATTTATATTTAAGACTGTTTCAAGAGATGATCGATAGACGATCAAATGATTGATCTGCTAAATTATCAGCTCCACCAAACAAAATCAGTGCTTTATTTTTTTTCTCCCCTCAATCTTCTATTTTTCCTCCAAGCATTGTGGGCTTTTGAGGTTTGGATTATGGATTGGGCTTCTAGCTAGACAAGCAGGGCTCAGTTTAAGCAGCTAACCCTAACCCTACTCTGTGAAATATGATAGCTCTTTATTGATTGCCTAAGAGCAGAGCATGTTTACAGTGGGTCCCTGAAGACAGTGTCTGTTGCTGGAGCGTTTACTTTGTGTGAGAACCAAAAAGACATTTTATCTGCAAGTGATTGTTGACAGTGGCCACAATCCAAAAATTATAACCAGAACATCTACAAATCCCTTGCAGTGTTTTTCAGAAAAGTTTCTGCACAATCAGCCCATTCATAGCATTTCATTTCTGCAGCAGGATTGTTCCATCATGCCAAGAGGTCATGGCTCTACTGACTGAAGGAAAGCCATCTTGTAAGCAACATTTATGCAAATGAAAACATGCATCTGTTTACAGATTGTCTTTGCACAGTCACACATTACAAATACATTGTTTCTTTCTCTCCCTCTCTCACTCACAGTGTTAATAGTGCAATAATTAAGTATCATTAGCATCCCAGCAGTAGGTGTGATAAGTGGAAGATGTGAATTCAATCTGACTGCAGGGGATCATGTAAATTAAAAAAAACACAAACAGGAAAGCTAGCTGATGCCAACAAAATATTTACATTATTATTTTGTATGTGTCATTTAAGCTGACTCCATTTCAAGATTGCCAATGTTTTCATTCTAATACTTGTTTTAGGAACTGTATACATAAGCGAAGGGTAGAAAGCACACACCTTTGGGTGATAGTGAGGTTTTTGAGAAGTTTAAATGCTTGAGACCCATACGAAGTTTGGCAAACTGAGCACCCAGGGAGGAGATACCTGTAGCAAGAGGGAGGAAACGGACAGGTAATTACTATAAGGACTTTTACATTTTAAATACAAACAACTCTGCACCTTCATTCAAACGTTAACAAGGTGTAGTTCATATGAACATATGAATATGTTAAATTTGGACTTCAAATGGAGAACAAAAGAACTGAATTTGGAATGAATAATCTGATTTTAATGGCAAAATACTTCATACACAAATGTTGATTTCTTAAAACACCCACCATCTTTAATGCCTTTCTAAATGATATAATTCTGTATAAACAATCCCTGAACGGTTGCAAAACAAAAAAGACCTACTTTTTCATGAATACTTATGCAAACAAAATTTCCCGAAGCAAAGGTCCCAAACATCATACCGACTAACTTGCGTTATCATTCACTGCCATAATGTATAGTTGTATCAAAATATATGTTTTCAGTCAACAACTGACAATATTTGAACAATATTCATTCTTCACATCAAACTGAAGGGATAATAAATACTCTAAAAATAAATTCTAAATTTAAGTAAACTAAAATAAAGTGCCTTTTTCTTTAGAAAAAAATGAAATAAAAATGGTAGCTTGAAGTGATAAAGTGTATCTTAACCAATTTTAAAATAAACACTCAACACATCAAATGAACAGCTGTAATGCCTCCTCTTCTCTTTCATTCCCTCTTTTAAACAACTTTCCTACTTTCTCTTGTTCAGTGAGAAACGTGAGCTCTGACTTGTCCTGCCAGCTAGCATCGGAGATCTATGAGATATTCTGGCCCGTGGGAGGAATGTACATGTTAAAATCTCTACATTCTAGTGAAATGTCCTCTCTCGGTGTGCAGTGTTTCCCATACGTTCATTTATTTGTGGCGGCCCGCCACAATATCAAAGCTGACCACCACCGATTGATTTTCAGTTTTTTTTAATAAGCCTATTTAAAATCGTATTTGATTGCAGAGCGCCATTGCAATTCGCGCAATACGTCCTCTCGCTCGTCCCTCTCTCTCTCACTCACCCGTAGCCTACCTCTCGCTCTCTCTCCCTCATGGACCACCGCTGCACAAATCTGTCCAACACAACGCCGTCAGTGTCGGAGACCCTTAGAGCTTAAAAAAGTTATTAACCAGCATGCAAAGGAGCCTAACTAGGAGAGCTAATTTAATATTGGAATGCAGCTGGATTTTGGAGGCTACCACGCTGTATATAGCTGGTAGTCAATAT
Organism: Lepomis gibbosus; assembly: GCA_029875015.1. Classification (NCBI taxonomy): domain Eukaryota; kingdom Metazoa; phylum Chordata; class Actinopteri; order Centrarchiformes; family Centrarchidae; genus Lepomis; species Lepomis gibbosus. The sequence goes on along the minus strand of JAPMOB010211433.1, from coordinate 8,141 downwards.
CCCCTTCCCACAGTTACATTGTTATTCTGTGGGAAACACTGGTGTGCGTTTCCGAAACGTCTCCGGTGTATCTCACTCGCGGATGCGGACCATGCGGACTCGACTCGAATACACAGATTTGATTGGCTGAGCAGTATCACATGACACGATGCGATTGGTCTGTGAGTTTCCCGGGCCGCTAACCCAGTACAGTAAATGCTAGAAAAGCTGTATGGTTAAAATAGAAATGCTCCGTCACGAAGTAGTAAGTCTCAATAATAAATCGGCTGTAGGTCGGCGGTCCGGAGAGGACAGCGGCTTGGTCCGGATCCGGACCGCCTATTAGTGCCCTCTGTCCTAGTTTCTACTGCTGAGTCCCTGGGTTTCTTTTCTCTTTATTTATCCTTGTGTGCCCCATTTATTTATTTATTTATTTATTTATATTTATATATATATATATATATATATATATATATATATAGTATTATTTTTTCTTTATCTTTAGTTTTTTTGGAAAATTATGTTCAATTCATGGATTGACAGAATATGAATGCAATGTGCCTTGTATGTTTGATATGAACCTTCGAAAATAAAATAATAAATAAATAAATAAATGAAACAACTTTGTCTGCAGACTGCTTTCCGCTTTGTTGAAAATGTGACCCGAGTGTAATCGCAGCCTTTGCACTTAGGAAATCTCGTTTTATTATGTCGCGATAATATTGCAAATGCAATTAATCGTTTAGCCCTAATTAACAGTGCTGGTAAAGGTAAAGGGATAAACTACACGTGAATATGCTACCTGCTTAAAACCACTGAAAAAGCTTATGAGTTGGCTGTTCACTTTCTCTGGTGAGAACATTTAGTTTTAAGACTGTTCTTCGCTAGACAAAATGATCAGCCCTGTTAAAATGACAGTTAACGTGAGTTACAGTTGCACATAGCTAAGCAAGTTAGTGAGCTCCGTACACGGCCGATGGCTCCGCCGTATCGTCACTTCCAGGCACTTCCTGGTTGCAAAAAACTCAACAAAGCAGCGGCCTATCAGCCAAACTCGAGGCTTCAAAACGGCAGTCCACAAACCAGTGGGTGAAGTTACGATGACTACGTCCATTTCTTATATACAGTCTATGCTTAAAACAGACAATTATACAAACAATTCTCAACAACAATGTGGCTGATTGTCAGTTTTGGATAATAAGCTTTCTCCCCCTTTTCAATTCAAAATCTGTAGTAAGTAATCAATCACAGTCACTTGTGAACAGACAAAAAAATGTTCATTCTCTACAAAAGCATAGAACTACAAATGTATTAATGTCTATACAAGTATAGATGCTGAGATACATAAAGCTAAGATGTAACATATTCAACAGACCCTTGTGGTGAATGTTGGGGCCCCAAAAATCTGGAGTACGTTTTAATGGGACTGCCTGTATTTTTGGTAGAATGTATTTTTAATTCATGTGTCCTGCATAGACCGAGATGACTTAGGATAGAGGCAATGAAATATTAAACTTGTTGCACTCACTCTACTTTTACATATCCCAAACTGTCAATATTATCTTACTATACTGGTGGCAGGCTGGTGTACCCAGCAAAAAAAACAATGACTGAATGTTGCACATTTAAAGGCAGAGTTACCTTCACACTGAGAAATAAAATACATAGCAGACCAGATAAGAGTACAAATGAGTATATTAAATTAGATTGAAGCACATATAGTACCTCTGTCCTCCAGTGGGTTGTTGGCAAGATTAATGGTGGTGAGTCCAGAGCTGGGGTTGTGGGCCAGGGCAGTAGCTAGCTTCTGGGCAAAATCCCTGTGGAGTATAAAAGAGTATCCATTATGTGAATGACCAATGTACTGTACATGTGCAAAAAAAAGATTTGGCAACATAAAAATCCTTTTCTTGCCACTGCAGAAAAGCAGAGCAGAATAGAAGTGAATAGACCGTTGACATGCCACAGTAGGAGAAAATAAAATGAATATAGCTGAATTTCATTTAGCTGCTTCAGTTTAACGGTCCTAGTATTGTACATGCTGGCTCACTGTCATGGTTTACTGGGACAGTTGAACAGAGCAAGGGTTAATGTTATTAGTAACTAGAGCCCGACTGATATTGGATTTGAAAGACCAATACTGATTTTGATATTTGGGGATTTTAAAATCTGATACAGATATATCAGCTGATATTCTTTTTGTCTTTCTTCTTTTCCAAAACACATGACATAAACAAAGATTATCTGTAACATTTGTTTTGTGTAGTTATGAAACCTCACCAACATAAAATGACAATGGAGTTTGAGAAAAGTCCTCCTAATAGTCAGCATGTAAGCACTGAACTGAATGACAAAATATCAATAGCCCAACACATAGCTGACAAAAGCAGACATCTGGCCAATATCAACAGCCCTCCACAAAGCTACTGTAATTTTTTTAACTCAGTATGTATCGACCATTTTTTGCTTTTCAAATTCACATTGATTTCAAGGCTTTTCCTACCATAACTTTGGTTACAGGCACAACTGTTTTGTCTTGCTTTGGTACTCATTAAATTATTAGTTTGTTATTAACATGAACATATAAATAGGTTCAGTAACATCAAATTTAATCACATTAAATCAAAAATCTAAAGTAAAGTGTAGTGTGACATTTAAAAATCTTGCGATTACATTTTCATAAAGCAACTTTTAGTTGCTAGTATGGGTCAAGCCCTCAAAAGCTTGGATCCTACACTTCCCATAATGCAGAGTAGTTTATTTCATTAGACCCTTCATGTCTGGGAAACAGAAACACATCTTTCAAACCCCACACCTCAAGTTTGTAACACGGGCTTCTGCTAAAAATGTGATCTCCTACAGTTGAGTCATAACATTTGACAAAGCCCTTTTTCATAAACTCAGTAGCAGTCTGTATTACCAGTTTATTGACCTTGACACCACAAATTTAATAATCTCACGTTTTAAGTCCTGCGTTGTCCAGAACCAACTCCTCTAGTCGACTGGAGCGGGATACTACCCGAAGTATCTGCTCACACACATCTGCAGACTAAAGACACACATGCATACATGTACACAACACAGTTGTCAGTAAAATCTTTAATACATAATTTTGCAGGTAGTACAATTAAAATAAGACAGAAAAACATGAAAAACAGATATGTTACAGAATATTAGTCTCACATTCGCAGCAGTGCAGTAGATCTTAACTCACTGATTCGATAATCAAAAGCATAAAAATATACTAATTAACTGAACCAGCTCTGAGGGTTAAAACACACTTTTATCAAGAACAGTTAAGCTTGGATTGAAACATTCAAGGTTATAGGAATAACTCAGATATTTACTTTTGGGACAAATTATTCCAGCTGCAGCTCCAAGTGCTCTTGTGCAAAAAGCAGTGAAACAACTCCAGAAAAGCTGTTTATGCTAATTAAAGCTGCACTGAAGAATGTAAAAAACAAACAGCTTACGAGTGAATTCTGTCTCTTTCTCTTAAAGTCCATTTATGCGTAACAAGGAGAGACAGGGGAGAGCAGACTTTAGACACTTCAGAGGGAGAACTGTCTCGCTTCTGTGGACTCAACACCACAGGAGACAGAGTCAGGGGAGCAAGAGCACTCATATTTAGACGAAATTAAAAATTCAACAGTTGGACGTCCATGCCCTACCTAGATGTTCACTGACCCACTTCACTGTGTGCTGCGTCATGCACAAACATGGAGACAAACACACATCCTGTTTGCCTTACTACAGTAATTCTCAGTAATGCTACACCAATTATCTGCGTTGATTCATAATACGAACATTTTCCATCATAATACCAAAACTTTACTGGACCATTGTTTTGTTGTTATTCTTGGAAACTGACATTCCTGTTTCTCTCAGTCAGCACCCTCAGTGTGGCCAAAACACTGGCAACATTGTCCCTCACTGTTATCTACAGTGACGGGGAGAGAAATAAGGGAGAAAAGGGGAGAGGGATCGTGGAGAGAGAAAGAGACAACGAGAGGGCGAGATAGAAGAAAGGCACTGTTGTTCACATGTTTACTCTGTGAAACTGAGTATTACAGAAGAGGAATAAGAACGATGGAGGACAGCAAGAGATGACACACTACAGAAAAGGGAGATATGTGGGTAGTGAGTGGTGACACACAATACAGAAATCGGAGATATGTGGGTAGTGAGGGATGAAATAGAGAAAAAGAGGGGAGAGACGAGTCGGTCATTGCACAGCAGAGAAAGAGAGCACACAAAGAAGCCTGTATTTTCCACAAGAGTCACAATAAAACTGTTGGGGACAGCACAGCGACACTGTCAGCATGTGCGCTGCACCATTTACCATTCATTAAATAAGAGCCTCGTCATGCTGTGCTGTCCTGATGGACGTCCTGCTTAAATATCAAACACTTTCTCACACACACACACACACACACACACACACACACACACACACAATTTGCGATCATAAGGCAATCAGAAAGGAAGTCCTTTTATCAATGCTGCTCTCTCCTCTTCATCTCCTCCTTTCTCATTTTGGCGACCACAAGACAAACAGCCTGATTGAACTGAGGATGAGCAGCATAATCCCTCGCTGTGATAGCCGGCTGTGTGTGTGTGTGTGTGTGTGCGTGCGTGTGTGTGTGTGCATGTATGAGAGAGTGTTTGTTAGCGTTATATTATGAGATATTACTGAGAGATTCCCAATCTGTTTTATTGAGATGGTTAGGCTGTAACCTGAGGTATGTGAATCTCCCTTTTACTCACTTTTTCTTCTCTTTTTCTTTGCGCTTTACAATCTAGACATTTCATTTTAGATATTACCAATGTGACTGTGTACACAGTTGCACAGATACTAAAGTTCAGGCTGACGGGCAGTGTTGCCCTTGAGTTGAAAATTTGCATGTAAGTAGATTTGGCAGGAATATTAACTGGCATACTTCTAGAAAGTAAAGACTAGTTTCCCAAGCTGGAAATGTCAAGCCCCTCTCACTCTGGCTTCATTCTTTAAATCTGATCTCTCATTTCCTTATTCGTCTGGCACTCACACTCTGTCAAGTGACCTCTTCACTGACCTTTATGTTTCTGTCTCACTGCTCTGTTTGCTGCCATCACTTTCTCCCTTTCACTCTCTATTCCCGTCCTATTCTTCTTTTGTATTGTTTCCACTGGCACAGGATCAAGAACAATTCAAAAGCATGCACGCATATCCTTGCTCCCCCATGTCTCTCCATTATCACTGTATAAACATGCACAAAGACAAAAAAAGGGGGAAATAAGACTGACGTTGCCATGTTAACACCCAAAGGAGTTTCTGTTGCAATAAAAAAAATCTGTATTGTTTAACAATAAACACAACATAACGACTGTCCAAAACAAGAAGAGGTATCTATGGCTAACATCACCAAAAAAAACACCACTCCAGTATCAAACCATAAAACATTTGAATAAATATGTGCTGAAAGTTCCTAACACAGAAGCCTTAGCATCCATTATAATACATGCTAATCGGGGATAGAAAGGACACACGTTAGACACAAGGTGCACATGTGCCCGTTTGAGTATTTGAGCTCAAATTTGCACATGGTGTAGTGACGGACAGTATTTTAAAATTCAATACAAAAGGAATTGTCTGTGACGGAGGCATGAGATAATTGTTTGGACTGAGGAAGCTGCGTGTGGTAATCGGTTAGACCGAGCGAAAGCCTTGAGACAGAGAGTTAGTAATGGAGTGCTGCAGGGGGGCAACAGCCTGAGACATTGAGCCCCATTGTCTCGTTAGGATTAAGAGTCTTATCACACAAGAACATTGGACTGATCCTCAGTCAACAGACAGGCGGGGAAGATGGAGGAAACAAAGGGGGGATATTCTGTACCGGCAGATACAGCCTTACGCATAGTTAGACAAAGGTGAGTGAGAGACATGCACTGCAGTAAATGCAGGCAGAGCGTGGATATGTTGTAAACATATGATATAGGAAGAGACAGAAATAACAGGTATAACAGAAAAAAAGCCTTTTCGATCAACTTGTAACAAGTTTCACCTTAACTACACCAGTGTTGGCGTGGCTCTAAGAAAGGCAATGTCAGCCTGTCATTCCATCCCAGCCCACAGGTTTGGACCAAGTTCAATTAATTTTATTTGTCCAGTACTTTGGTTTAAAAAATACCAGTAAAACTAATGACATTCCAGTCAACCTCAGCTTATACTTTGTGTTTAGTGCTAATAAGCAAATGTTAGCATGCTAACACGCTAAAGTAAGATGTTAAACGTGGTGACCCCTGAGCAATACCAGTGGCCTACCTGCTAAACCTGAGTATGTTAGCATTGTCACTGTTAATTTGTTAGCATGCTGACATTAGCATTTAGCTCAAAATACTGCTGCGTCCAAGTATAGCCTCAAAAAGACTCTTTATCTTGTTTACCCAGGGATTCTCCATGTATTGATGATATCAATTGGTGCAGTGTCTCGCTTCTGATATAGTATTTGACAGATGGAAGCTCCCACCCCTCTTTTTATTGCATGGAGGGAAAAAAAGACCAACAAATATGGTAACAGGCACAGAAACCACTGCACCAGTGCAGTAGTAGTGCAGTCAGGAAGTGAGAAGTGGGACCTTTACAAAAGTGGGATAGAAACATCTATCAGTTCGTCTTAAGTTGTGATTCTCCTCACTACGTAACTATGAGATGAAGTTAAATCTTGATAACTTTGCTGTTTTATGGACACAGACTATTATACTGTTTATCCAACACTAATGTATAAAACTGGTAAGTAGACAAAGAAACTACTTGGAAATTATAGAAGCAATACAATTATTTATTGCCTCTGTAGTAATTTGTCCACTCCATTTACATGTGGGTGGATTAAATAGTACAAACACCTCTAAATACCACAAACTATAACCTCCAACCATGAAGATGAATCAACACCAAAAACTGAACACAACCATCTTGAATGGAAGTACCAAAGCTGAAATACCATTAGTGTTACACAACAAACATTCCTAAGGATCGTGTAGTTCATGTTGCTTTATGGCTAGCTATAACAAGATAACAATAACTGTTCATGTTAATTTTCACAAACTCAGACATGATAAATGAGCAAAGAAGAGAAAAAGTGTACTAACCAGTTTGTAGTCCTTAGTGGAGAGCTTGGTGAACCACTGGTTAAACTCCAGGACTGCTATTATAGCCACCAGATCCCTGAGGAGGAGAAGACAGGGAGGAAAGAAAAGGTCATAGCTGCAACTGGATTTTTTTCCCCATCAGTACCACCATAGGTTAATGGTGACTTCAGCATATTTTTACATTAAAAATAAATCAAGTCACGCCTATAGCTCTCTTATCTTTCAGCGTTGTGGTCTTCTCGTCCCAACAAATGTTTTCAGCCACATGGCTTCATCTGTGTGCAATTGCTTTCACAATTATTCACATCATGTTGCTTTGTTATATTTTACCTCGGTTAATTAAAAAACTCACCTGTTCTCCAGATGGCTGAAGTCCTGCAGGTTGAGTTCTCTGGTGTCTTGTGTCAAATAGATAGTGTCCACATCCTGAAAAGGAAACAAAAGAAACGAAACAAGTCGGTTACAAAAAAATAATGTATTGTATGTAATGTTTCAATTATTACAACTGCTAGCTCTTGATGAGTTTAAGTGATTGTACAGGCCAGATAGAAACATACAGTAGAGAAAGTGTCAAGAAGGAGCAAGAGCATATGAGGGACATTATATCCATATACTGTTGTGGCTATCCTATTTATCAAATGAGTTTATGCAGTTTTATGTCATCTAGCAAACAGCACTGCAGTACAGTCGAACCAAGATCTGCCAGTGCTATGCAACTGAAGAATGTAAATAATACTGACCCACTGCACCTCTTCCCTGTGCGGCAGCCCCAACCAGTCACAAACACATCTGTACATCTGAGAAAACCCACCTAGGCAGAGGGAAAGAACACAACATACATAATATAAACATTACAGAATATTTTGGCTGTCCATCTTACCAGAGAGCTGTGGAGTTGGATTTTGCAAAAGTGCATGTAATTTGAATCTACAGTGAATTTAATCACAAATGACAATTACTTTAATTCAACATACACACACACACACACACACACACACACACACACACACACACACACACACACACACACA
>JAPMOB010211432.1:0-31022 GCA_029875015.1 Lepomis gibbosus | reverse complement strand
ATCCCTCTCCCCTCGACCCCTTCATCCCTCTCTCTGATCACATAGTCATCTCTAACTTGGCGCGGTCCTGTTAGTGAATGATACTACAAAAGGGAGATTGAATTAGAGATGATGCAGGGCAGAGCATCTGTGTTTCGATAAATTATTAACACATGCCACTTGTTTTGCGAGAATGTGTTGCTCTGTTGGTTAGTCTGAGATTCACAGGTCAGCAGATGTTTATGTACAGATATAAATAGTTTAGTACAAGACCCTAATGCAGAATAAGGCTGGGCAATGTGGTAAATTAATATCTCACTAATCACAGGGATATTGTCCCAATGATCCTTACATATGCAAAACGTTAGATATTTTAAACATTCATTTACAGAGCAGATTAGTCACAGTGTCGCAATATTGTAATGTCATATTATTCCACTGAGTGACTATTGAGCACTTACTGAATTATTGCTAAACCATTACACAGAATCTGTTATATAAGAATAAAATAAAATGATGTTTTGGTATGTTAAAACTGTACCCATTATCAAGTTATGAAGATATCTGCTTTCATTTTATTCAGTGTTTACAAATGTTTGCTCTTTGTTTTGTCTTTAGAAATTCAGGGAAAAACTACCATCTTTTGGGAAAAAAGAGGTACATTTTTGATTTCATACACTCCATTCACAAAATTTCTGCTGAAACGGAATTTCTCATTTACGTATTTGCAATCTTATCATCCTCTGTCATCACCTTTCTCATCTCGTAATCCTTCCTTTTCCTCTCACCTGCTTCCATCCATTTCCGTCCTCAGGAGCTGGTGGAGCTGATCAACTCGAACCGTGTCGTGGTGGTGAGTGGAGAAACTGGGTGTGGAAAGACTACTCAGGTCACCCAATTCATCCTAGATGACTATATCAACAGAGGCGTGGGCTCGATGTGTCGGGTGGTCTGCACACAACCTCGTCGCATCAGTGCCATCTCAGTATGTACTCTTTGTTTTTCAGGTCTGATTGTGTTGGAACAATAAAGCAATAATGATTATTATCGCAATATTATTTTCCTTATTAACAATATAACACATGTTCACTAAATGTTCAATAAATGTTTGATTTTATTTATTTGAATCATGAACAAATTAGCGTGCAAGTCTTCTATTAAGATATTTATTTTTTTGAGGAAAGGGGACTGGAAAAGTATTTTAGCCTATTTTACTTGTACATAATTGACAAAATGATTTTATTAGAATTGTTTTGAATGTTCTGAAAATGGTCCACTGTATGGCATTAAGTGTTTGTTGTGTTCTGACCATAAAGAATAGTTTAAAACCACAATTAGCCATCTAGATTTTTCAGACTTTCTCACAAGAGCAAAAATCAGCCTTTAAACTTGAAAGAAATAATAATTTGACATTTATCCTGATAATTATCGACATCGAATGATATGAAATTTTTTTATCGTGATAACATTTTTGGCCATATTGCCCAGCTTTAGTTGCATTGTATGTTGCTGTGTGCACACTGACGATAAATATGGTTTCTAAGGCGTGTGATATGATGTTTAGGCATTGTATGTGTCTTTTCCTGCATCGGTCATGTGATGTGATGATTTTTTTTTCACCATGCTGATTGTGTTCTTAAAAGTTTTGTATGTGTGTGCTTCTTTTCAGGTAGCAGAGCGTGTAGCATCAGAGAGGGCAGAAAGTGTGGGGAATGGAAATTCCTGTGGTTACCAAATCCGCCTGCAGAGGTAAGGAAGTCTTTTTCAAACATATATAGTATAAAGTGAAATTGCAGTGTGTTTAAATAGCTATTAGCAATTGGTTTAGTGGTGAAGGAACCAACAGAAATGCTGTATGATTTGTAGTCAAGGAATGACATAAATTTGAACATCCCCATTAAGACAATTACAGATTTTGCCTATAATCTTAAGAATGTATTATAATGGAAGGGCTTAACAATTAAGCCAGCACGGAGTCCAGCACTGCCAAGATTGCAACGGCTAGAGCTGCCACACTGAACTTCACAGTCACTCTTCAGAAACCTATGGGTGAGGTCACAGAGATACAGTTAAAGGTATATCTTCAGTAGGCTCAACTACCATAACGCTGTCTTTACAGGTCTCTAAAAAGTCAATCAGACAGATTCAGAACGCTACTGCTGGAGTCCTGACGGAGAGAATGAAAGAATGGATTTTACAATACTACTGTTCATTCATTCATAAAACACTGAATGGTTTAGGGCCAAAATACATTTCTGACCTGCTGCTACATTATGAACCATTGAGACCTCCTAGATGCTCTGGAACAGGTCTGCTTACTGTCGCCAGAGTCAAAACTAAACAAGGTGCAATAAAAATAATATTGTCTTAAATCTGACTTCACCATTAAAAATGAACATCCTACTGAGTGAAAAATAGAGTCAGCATCGTTTTGGTTGCTGATAGAAGGTTGCAGCCAAGGTTATTATCTTTTAACAAAGACGAACAAAATAATGAACTGACTAGATGTGAAAAAACAGTGAAATAAAAATATAAACGACATTTGCATTGTAGGTTTGCAAAATGAACTAAAATAAACTAAATTGAAAGAGTAAATGTCCTTAGTTTTTATTTATTTATTTATTTATTCCATTTGAATATGACGCTGGTGGAACTGACGTTGCAGGACAGTTGGTCTGGCCATACCGGTAGTTCAGCAGTCCGCATGGTGACTAGCCGATAGACACCTGTCACCTGTCAGCGAGTCGCGGGTGTGTTATACTCTTGTCCTCTGCATGAAGAGCTGGCACGCTGCGTTTCGTGTGGCTGTCCTGCCACAATTGCTTTATCTATCAAGAGAGCCCGCCGGGGTCAGGGCGGCATCTGGCCGCAGTGTAGCAGCTAGCGACCGCTGTTACAAGGAGAGCCCCATGTAATGTTAGAGGTTGTCTAACTTAGACACCCAGGTAGGGATCGGCTGCGTAGTTGATGGGATTTCTGTTATACATAAAATGTGTACAAAATAATATGAATGCAACAACTGTATAGAATTGTGTTTTGTTTAGTTTGGATTGCAGGTAGTGAGTCACTGTCTTGGTGGTTTTCTTTTCCTTGTTTTGTTCTGATGGTCTGTCTTTAGTGCTCATCCTGGTGTGGGATAAACTTGCCCCATGCCCATTGACTGTGAGCTCCTCTTGTGCTTGGTTAACGTGTCTGCTGTTCAATATATTTACTGCACATTTTTGTGGCTCTAAGGGTGGCTTCCATGGGGGGCCTACATGATCTTCCAATTTCTTAGCTGTCCATTACCTCCATTTATTTATTTTCACCTATTTAACAAAAAATGATAGAGCTAGAGACTGATGTAATTAATTTCTTGGGACCACTGGGTGGTAGGATTAGGGTAGTTTGCTCTTAGGGTTTTCTGTATGTAGGTTAGAAATTATACTGTAGATTGCATGTGCTTCATTTATTTGTAGTGTTTGTTTACAGTGTGTTAGTACTGGGCCCTTATGTACAAGCTTCAGATAGCTTAAAAAGGGTGTCCCTATTCACAAATCTGCATTATGTCTAATGATTGTACTTGTATTTTAATGTTTTGTGAAAAAGCTAAAATGAACTTAGCTTGGCATCCTGCAGCGACAAATACTAAAAATGACACTGAACTAATAAAATCTAAACTACAACTACGCATTTTCAGAAACTAAAATCTAAACAAACAGCAAAGCCAAATAAAAAACTTAATAAAACTAAACTGAAATTGAAAACAAAAAGTCAAAACGAAATAAAAATTAAAATTAATAAAAAATCCAAAATTATTACAACCTTTGTTCACAGCGAGCACAGACATTGTTTTCCTTCCCTGATTCTGTCTTTCTTAGACTGGTTTCAGATTTATGAATTGCTGCCAACATCTCAAATGTTGTTTACTAGTGATTGAGAAAGCTCTGGTGTTTCCAGTTTTCATGCTTGGCTTTCCAAGGTCAGGGAAAACAACTAAGCCATGAGCCTTTGTGGGTTAGGCTAAAGTTGGTGGTGTTAGCTATAGTTATACACGCGAGGTCATCTGCCTGATCCATGTATCAAGACTGTGCATAGTGGTGCATTTTTGTATTTAAAGGAGTTTCTTGATGGATGAGGTGAATTAAGATGGATAAGGGAAGTATATGGGATGAATTAATACCACAGGATATCAATTTTTTTTGAAGGACAGGAGATATAAGGGTGAGTAGATGAGAATAATTATCTGAGACCATCTTCATGGAGGAAAAAATGGACAAAGCTGAGGAGAAAGGCACTTGAGCGGTATGCAGACTGAGTGAGCGGTGACATAAGGGTGCAGTAATCTAAAATGAAGTATACACTATAGAGTATAATTGGCTGACATATGTTGCAAGATGGAAGGAAGTAGACAACGCATGGGTGATGTGAATGGAGACTGCAACAGGGGAGAAAGTAAAAACATGGACTGAAAAATGATGAATAAATGTCAAAGGAATGGGGGGAAATAACAAGGAGTTGGACCCTAAATTTAAGATCACTCTTCACACTTTCTAAATTGTTTAATTTGGTGCTGTTTTTCTTTCCTCTTTGGGTTCATCAAGTTACTGCGGTTGTGATTAACAGCTCTCCTTCAGGGAGGAAAAACAATACCAATGTTTGTATCGGATAAGTTTAATAAAGTCTAGACAGTTTAAAAAAGGCTTCTTTTTAAGCTTGCTGCCCACTGTCACTGATTGAGACCATGGGTGCCTCTCACTTGGTAAATCCCCCACACTTTACTTTTCTTATGTCTCTCAGTGGGTGATACAAACAAATTGGTCAGAACACATTTTAATGTAGTCTTTGGCAACTGTAGTTACATTTACAGGGAAACAGTGTATTACTTCTAATACTAGTCTACACAACTCAGCCAGTGCAGACAGTTATGAACTAAATGTTTTCTTTCTGGTGCTGATTTAGTGCAGCAAATGGTGGTTATAATGAATGTATAGTAGGAAACTGTTTACAGCAAATAAAGTTAATCTGGTTTATAAAAATCTTTGTCAGCTGTGAGATTTCAAAACTGTCATAATCAGCCAGATGCAATGGAGAAATTGTGTTTGGATATTTGGAGAAAATCACCTTATAGACAGTAGTCTGTTTTTAGCTTCTTGAATCTTGGATGTCAGAATTTATGGAGTGGTACTGATCGCTGATAAGAATTGAGCTGAATGAAAGCCTACATACACCTTTTAATCTCTTATGAGGTAACACAACCTGAGATTCCCAGCCTCAATCCAGTGAGTTATTAACTATCTACTTGAAAATGAAATAATTGGACCCTCTCAGTATGTGCAAGGTTACCAACCAGGCTTTGCAGGCAAGTGTTTCTGCTGCCCCAGAAGCTCAGTGCTTACATAATGTCTGTTTTTTGATTTGATTGAAAATTTGTTTGTGGGTATTCACCACTGAAGTACAACATGGTGGTGCTCTATTACCTGACCTCCAGGCAGTGTCTTAATCAAAGAAGCACTCAGAAAACATGTCCCCAGGTAGTACTGCAGTATAGAAAAACTGTACATGTTGCACAGAGAGTGTGAGCAATCAGGCATTAATCGAGGCCCAACAGCTCCTAATTCCCCCGACTTTTTGTCAGGGTTAATAAAGCCCACTCTTTTTAAGTTTGTTTCACTGCTCTGCTTGTTTACTTTGTTTACATTATGTGTCTATGGCTTCAAACATTTATTATTTTATTAATATTAGTGTTATTTCTACCAAAATAAGTCAGAAGTTGTTTTGGAAATAGCACTCTTGCAGACACGGTGAAGCCTTTAATGTGGTTCAGTTGTCAATTAAATGCATTTTTTAGATGTGTCATAAGAGATAAGTTTCTGCTGGGATAATTTGGGATGAAAATAAATCAGAAGTAATTTAATGGTTTGGTATTTCATGGAGAAACATTTCATCACTAACTAATGTTTAAGCAAAGTATGATATAAATATTTTTGTGAACACAAGTGACCAATTACATTACTTATTAGATAACATCAGCAGCAACATCAATCTCTGCTTTATGTACACTCCTCTGTATAGGCTTAGCATTAAGATATTGCTGCTATGAAATAAGTCTTTAACAGTAGCATACCCAAATGTAGGAAGAAACCCAACATGATCTCTGTTTTTACTTTATTTTGTCCTTGGTTAATTTGTGTCATTTGAGAAAAGTAATTTTTTTTTCTCCTCCCGTTTCTCAGCCGGTTACCACGGAGACAAGGTTCGGTCCTGTATTGCACAACAGGCATTATTCTTCAGTGGCTTCGCTCAGACCCGTGAGTCCTCCATCCCCCTCCAATCCCTGCTTCCTCATCACATCTTCTCCCAGGATTTCTTCTTCTCTGCTTTTCCTCTCTGTGTCTCTGTTCCAGCTGTCCTTCCTTCGCTCTCATATTCCCCCTGTGTCACACTGTATTTTATCCCCTTTGATTTGTGGTTAACTCCACTGTCTGTGGAAGAAGCATTAGTATGGGTCCCCATTCTCACAGGCAGAGAAATGAAGACACAGACACACACGCACACACACAGCTTATGTTGACTCATCCCTGCGTGCTCATCCTTGCATTCTGAGTGTCTTCAGAAAAACCACAGAGACCAAGTGAGGGTGCCAGCTTTTCTTGTTGTCTTGTTCTCTTTCAGAATTGGCACAGCTGTAGTTAGTCATTTTAGGACCACAGTTGTCTGACAAAATGCTGCAACTTACAGTCGACTTACAAGCTGACAGTTTGTATGAGCTGCAGCTATTTTTACAGTTGTCAGTGTTGGTGGGACTGTTGGTCTCCGGCCACCACATTTTTGATGTATTAACCTGTTCAGTCCCACAGACCCTTTCAACTCATCATTACAGACTTCTGCTGTACAGATGAGTTGGAACAATATCGTTGATTTTTGTTAAATTATAATTTAGATCTCCAAGATATCAGATATGTCAGACTAAAGTACACAAACAAAATGTTTAACTGTCAACTATCTGACTATCAAATATATCAAGTTTAAGTAAAGAATATTAGAGGACAACTTTTGAAAAGTGAGGAAAAACAAAAATCAAAATTAGTGGCAAGTCTCATTAGGCAGAAATGTGGGTGACGTGTAATAAAGCTACGACTTGAACGAGAATGAGAAAATGCAGCAAATTGTAAAAAGTAATTAACATAGCAGAGGTAGCAAGTACAGCCAAAATGGACACATAATTGCCATTTTCTTTGGACTTGTGAGGACATAATAAATCAAAAGACTTTGTTTATTTTTTGTTGTTTGTTGTTTTTCTTGGGTGTCAGATTGTTGTCCAGTATCAGCCACCTGGTGCTGGACGAGATCCATGAGAGGAACCTGCAATCTGATGTTTTGCTCGTCATTGTGAAAGACCTACTCAACCTCCGAGATGACCTCAAGGTCATCCTCATGAGTGCCACGCTCAACGCAGAGAAGTTTTCTAGATATTTTGGTATACAACCAACCAAATTATATACTAAATCAACTTTGTTCCGCATAAATCTTGCAGTTTAATTGGTTAAGATTGTTTCCCCTCCTCACCCCTACCCCTTTTCTTGTGTCGCTCTCCCTTTAGACAATTGTCCAATGATCCACATCCCGGGTTTGACATTCCCAGTGGAAGAGTTCCTCCTTGAAGACATCGTGGAGATGACCAGGTAGAACACACACATACAAAGACAGTCACATGCCTAACATGCACAGACACAAATACAAATGGAATCACTGCATCCCTTTTTTGGGGTGTCATATAAACTAGTTGATGTGTGTCTGCCAGGTATCGTCCCCAGAATCCAGACCGACGGCCCTCATGGAAAAGAGGATTTTTGCAAGGGCGCAACTCCAGACCTGAGAAGGAGGAGAAAGAGGCTGAATACAAGGAGAGCTGGCCTTGTTATGCACGCACACTGCAGGGCAGGTGGGTTGGTGAGAATCCGGGTAGTTAAAGGTGGGGTATGCGATCCTGGTGAAAACTTGCTGATATTTAACTCGACAGCCAAACTACACCCATCCCTTCAGTGATCCTTCAGAATCATAAAATAAAATGACATGCAAATTCACAAAGAAAGCACCCAAAACGCAACAGAGTAAAAATTAGTGACTTAGTTGTTTAGATTGTTTTTACAGAACTGCTAACAAAGGCAGTATTTTAAATTATGCATCAATAATTGCACTGTGCTAGCAAACTTTAGGTCTTTGTGGCAATAAATTCTTAGCAAACATTGTATGGACAAATACCACTATAAAGAGTGAATGATGACACAGCAAGCAATGTAACTAACGTTAGCTAAGTTTAGCTAGCATGCAGAGAGGACGAGATGGTTAACCCAGAGCAAGCACACCAGCTCCTTGAGATTCTCACAAGTCTCCTGCTACTGTAGGTAACGTCACAGCAACAGACCAAACAAAACTGACCAACTGGTTCTGTGAAACAAAGCAACACTAATGTTACCCACTGTTTCTCTTTGTCTACTTGTTTCTACCCACGTCAGGTAGAAACAGAGCAACCTCCACATCTGTCTTCAAGCCTTTCAACTCTTGGAGGTCTCCTCACTGTTTGAAAGCCTCACCAATGTTAATGTGGCTCTTTGCTCTTGCCTAGTCATATAACTTTTTCAGTCTCTATTCTTCTAGCCTTTTCTGTGGCTTTTTCTTGGCCATCTCTCGAAGCTGTTAGTATGTGCCAGATTTACCATTGCTCTCAATTCAACTGCCAACTGCCCCATGTCCTGTGCACAAGCATGGAGTGCCCCTGTTGGTGATTAGCTGGATTTAGGGTTGATTGGTTCAGTCTGAGCCGCTCTGATTTTTTTTTTTCCCCCATTTACAGAGCCAGGGCTGTTTTTCAGACACCAGATTTTTTTGCATTGCACATGCAGGCAGCTAGCGGACCTTAAGGAGATCTTTGCTGAATTTGACAAAGTGTATTGGATTGGCTTTCTCCAGAATCATATATCCCACCTTTTAAATTGGTGCTGCCAGGTTGATAGATGTGTTGCTTAGGTGGGAAATGGGAGGATTTGGCTATGTGACACATTTTAAAATAAATAACTCCCATTTCTTTGAGAATTTAGACTTCCAAGTTGACACCCTTGTGTGTAAAAGCTGAATACAGAGCAGGGTGATTGCTTTGAAACACATGACCCTTTCATAGATTTGTCATGTAGACACTGATTTATACAGCTGTACTGAAACCGTAGGTAGCTACACCTACGGTTTCAGTACAGCTGTATAAATCAGTGTCTCCTAAAGTACGAAAAAAAGGCAATGTTGTTTATTTGCTCCTCTTCAGATATATAATTGCATAATGGTAACATGAACTAGACAAACACTGTAACTGCCACTTTGCACTAAACCTTTTTGATGCAGTTTTCCCTGCTGCAACTGCTTCAACCTTTTTGAGGGGACCAGCTCCATTTAATATGTCATTGTCTTCTCAATAACACTCAACAAACATTCTTCTAATTTAGTACAGCTATTTGCAGTGCGGTCCCTCGTCTTTACCACCATTATTACTGCTCTGTGTCACAAAGTGAATGCAGGAGAATGTAAACATGATTACTTCTGCTGTACTTTACTTGTAGAAAGTGTATTCAAGCAATACCTGAAGGCACAGCACTATGATCATGTTATGAGAGCACCACAAAAATCAATTTGGCAAAGCTCTCAGCAGAACTGTAGATCACTTCCTACACTGCTCCTACACTGCCTTCCCACACTGTATGCAAGTACAGTAAGTCCTTGCTGCTGAAGTATAATTAAGGCTTAAGTAGCAAATGTGTAAGGTAAGGGCCCATTTAGCACAAGTTTTTCTTAAAACAGTAGTTGGGTTCCCGCATGAAAATTGAAACAGGTTTTCTTCATATGATTCTTTATGTTTCTGCAGTCTGAATTGTTATGTTGCAAAGTTATAGTCTTTTTAGTTCAACATTCCCTCTATGTGTTTCTATGGACAGTGCTTCCTTGCTGAGCTGCTTTGGAGGGATAGTAGCACAAAGTGGGAATTCTGTACAAAAGGCCGTAACTTTGGAAGTCATATGCGCTAGATTTGTCTATCTTGATCAGCTGAAGCTGTATATTTCAGTATCAGATAATACATTTTTAAAAACATCTGAAAATTCTGTTTTAATGATATTTATTTTGGTGCATGTGCAGTGCATTTTGATATCAAGTTAAAAGTTTGTTTGTGTTGATCCCTGACTGACTTATGCTTCACATGCACTAAAATGATTTAACAGGAAATACCCAAAAAACGTCTTCAACATCACACAGAATTACCCTTTGATCCTTTACACAACATCAGGAGAAAAACATCTGTTTGCAAATATATAAATCTCTTGCAGCCAGTACCCAGGCGTGACAGCCAAAGCAAGAAGTAACACTTAGAGACTTGGGAAGTTTGTTACCGTGTTAAAGCTGGGAAGATGCTGTATTTATTTATTTGTTTGTCTGTGTCCCATGTTTTACAGATACTCTGACAGCACCATTGAGGTACTAGAGATGTTGGACAATGATGAGAAGATTGACCTGGAGCTGATCCTGGCACTGATTCGCCATATTGTGCTCAAGGATGAGGCGAGTTTAAAGTGGCCAAATTCAGGTGTCTTTGTCCTTTTATTGAAGTACATTTGTACTTGGGAAAATGGGATTCCAGGGAACATGTTCTATGGAACTGAACAGTCTAAAACCACTTGTCTTGTAGATTTTTAAGATGTGCTAGATAGGCAGACAGAACAGTGGTTTCAGATCAAATAGAAGTTGATAAACAGACGGTAACTGACAAAAGGAAAGAAGTACAGTTCATTCCGAGGTAGAGCAGATGGAAGGAACAGGAGGGCTAGCTTCCAAAAACAGAGCGACATTAGATCAGAGGAAATAACACAGGTCCTGGCAGCAGATCTGTGCTAATGAGTGATAGAACAGATGCTCTCCCAACACACACCTATTCCCTTTTTTCTCTCCAGTTTTTGTTAAATTTCCTAATTTTTCTATGTCTGCATCATTTCAGTGTTCAATTCAGACTTTGGTAATAACTTTTCTGTTTTTTTTGTGAATGTTTTACTTTTTTAGTTGACCCTAACAATACCCATACCAGGAGCTAGTGCACACGAAATGAAGGCAGAGCAAACATTTTGAAAAATGTCACTATTTCAGTAACTTACCTGTTTAAATTTGTATGTGCCATATTTTACAACTGTTTCTGGTCACACAGTCACATAGTCAAAATGGGTAAAACAAAACTGCACAGTGGGATAGAATATCACAATCAATATCATTCAGTGCAGCTTATTGTCACTGTTAAAAGGAGAATAATGAGGTGAGGACACTTTAGGAAATTAAGTGCTAGAATCGAAGGGTGGGGAAAAATTGGCCTGATTTTTCCAAGTTAAATGGAACTAGTTTAACTTATTTGTTATTTTTTGGCTGTTTGTGAGGAACAGAAGAAATAGACAGGCCCAGAATGAGGAGTCACAAATGCAGATAGACAGAATAATTATCCCTTCCCATATGAAGCTGTATCTCTATCAGTCACGGCCACCCTGAGCCAGTCGACCAGCTGATTCACCGCGGTATTGTCAAACTGCAGAGAGGGAACTGGCTGATTTGCCGTGACGGCATTCTGAACTGAGGATATGGGCTGTCTGCCATGCTTTCAACTGTGATGATTGGTTAATTATGTTGCAGGGGTCTGTGATTAGACACCTAGGGGGCTGACATGCAGGCATTAATGAACACCTGCTGGGTGTAACTGTGTGTGTGTGCATTCTAATACGCAGGCCAACAGAGCTTACTGTACTGTTACTTGATTTTTAGTTGGAATTAATCATTGCCTCTTACTTTATTGCATGTGTGTGTGTGTGTGAACTTGAATTTCTGTCATGCTCTAACTAGGCCCACTGCCTGAATCTATCGCTGCCTCCTCTCTCTTCTACATACACATGCACAAACATTAACACACATACACTGTCTCATGTGGGTGCCAGTGGTTGAGCACTGGTAATAATAATTAGCTTTAATTAAAAGGCAGGCGCGCTCAAGGCCCAGAAGCTACTTTTTATAGCTGTTCTTCATCTCCCCTTCATTCCTCTCAGGAAATGAATAGTGAGTTATTTTTAAAGAGTGGGTTATATTATACCAGTGTAATATTATCTTGAGAATATTTTTTGTTTAAATATAGGTCTTTGATTTTGTAAAATAGCATTTCAAGAGACTTTCCCCAACTGATGATAACATTACAGTTGGATTTGCTCAGGTTTCCAAAGTTTACAGCTTCTTAAATAATTATTAGTCTTTAGTTGATGTATATGGCTTTATAAAAACCATCAAAGACACATTTGCCTTTTTATCCATCTCTGACCCTTTCAGCATGGTGCATACAACATTCTTTTTAGAAGCTGCTCTGGACAGCTTTGTACAATCTGATCTGCACATGTATGTAATAAATTGCAGCCTTCATATTTGTGTCAAAGGTTAGGCTCACATTTCTTAACACCTTTCAAGACACCTTGTTGCTTTTGTTTATTACTCTTATTATATGAGTAAATAATTCTAGAGCCTGGCGTCAAACCTCACTACGTTTTGAGTACTGATTGAAATGTCTGTGTAGCATTGAGTATTAAAAACTGCCAGCATTGGCATCAGAATCCTGATCTTGATCAGATATACCATGCCCTAAATCATGAAATGAGAAAACTTGCATTTTGAGATAATTGGCATCGGCTGACACCTGTATTCACATGGCCGATATACAAAAAATATCTGCAGACACATCTGCAGGCAGCCATGTCAGTGTGGCTGCTGTGGAATGATGTTAGCGCTCCCCTTTGTGAGTTTTGGGGAGGTGGTAAAAAACTAAGTTTGATGCTTTACATTTTCTCAGTAACCACTATCATATTTTCTAAATGCTAACACTAACTGGCTAGTGTTCAAAATATATTGGTATACTGTAGAGAATAATGCAGCAATTACCAGCTATATTCAGCATGCTAACCTTGACAAAACAGCTGTCTTCTAACTTTAACATAGCTATCCTTACTAGCTAGGGTCCTTACATGCTTGCTATTATTGCTACTATTATTACTCTTTAAGTTTAATGTGGGGGCGGCAGGTTAGTGCATTGGTTAGCACTCACAGCAAGAAGGTCGTGGGTTCAAACCCCGGTTGCCACAGCCTTTCTGTGTGGAGTTTGCATATTCTCCCCTTGTCCGCGTGGGTTCTCTCCGGGTGCTCCGGCTTCCTCCCACCATCCAAAGACATGCAGGATAGGTTAATCGGTGTTTCCCAAATTGTCCTTAGGTGTGAATGTGAGTGTGAGTGGTTGTCTGTCTCTGTGTGGCCCTGCGATGGACTGGCGACCTGTCCAGGGTGTACACCGCCTTTCGCCCAATGTCAGCTGGGATAGGCTCCAGCCCCCCCGCGACCCTGTACACAGGATAAGTGGTTGACGATGGATGGATGGAAGTTTAATGTGGGTCTCCCACATTGACAACATTGTGTTGGACAGATTTGTGCAGCACTGTTCATGAGAAAGAAAGAGAGGGTGCAAGCGCACGTGAGGATATGTTCATATGTGCTGCGCGCAGCTCTGCAGTCACAATTTTAAAATAAGCCTAGTGGGGAAAAAAATGACAATCAATATGTGGTGGTCAGCGTTTCTATTATGGTGTGTTGCCACAAATAAATCAACGTATAGGAAACACTGGAGGCCAACAGCCTCCCTGCTCTCAACCCATATCAGTCAACCTCTAGTATTTTATTTAAAGTTAATGGCTGCTTGTGTTAAGACACTGATAACACTGAGGCTTTGATAATTTGCATTTGTAAATCTGTTCTGAATATCTGATAATGTGGATGTCCGTTAGGGTAGTTGACTATAATTTAAAGAGGCCATATTATGCTTTTTGGCTTTTTCCTTTTCCTTTATTGTTTTCTTTATGTTTTTTGTGCGTGTGATAGGTGTGCAAAGTGAAAAGTAGTAGTGTACTCAAAGTGCAGTCTTTACTTCCATAACTTATTTTTGTCACTTTGTAACTCGTCAAAAACACCAGTGGAGAAACACACGCTCGATTCAGCTTCTGATTGGCTTAGTAGCTTTTACAAGGTACTGCACATGCGCAACTCCAAACAAAGATCAAGTTGAAGTGAGATGCTTTGTTCGGTAGCTAAAATAGAGCGGTCAAGACACAGGGTGAAAAGAGCTACTGCATCAATGTGCAGTATGACAAAAATATTGGGTTTTCAAAATGAAACCATCTAAACCTAATCTGTTATCACCCCTAAATACAATTATGAACCTGAAACTGAGCATAATATGACCACTTTAAAAGCATCCACTGAAATCTGTAAACGTCTTTTTAAAATATTCTGTTTAGCAGTCTAGTTCGATTCGTTGTATTATTATCTCCTATCCTATTCTTTGCACTTTCATTAAATGTTTCTTTATTTTATTTTACCATTGTCGCTTTCTGTGGCTGACACCCACTGTACGTTAAGTGGTCAACCATTAACAGTTATTGTCAGACAGCTGATATGCTCACACTGGAATACCACCAACTCCATTAGCCACCATCATCTGTTATCCTGCTGATGTTTTCTCAGCTTGCATCTATGTGTGTCTGTATTTTCCAGGTGACTAATTGGTTTTCTATTTTTTTTTTTTGCTGCTTTGAGAGAATCAAGTCTGTCCCTGTATAAATGTGATGTGTAGAGGCTGTGCTGTAATTGGAAAATGTTGTCATAATGATGTTGGCAGCAGTGTCAGGGCATATTGTGCTGGCTGAATGTGGAGGTCGGGTGCTCATGGCAAGTCGTCTCTATCTGCCCTGGCTCTGCTCCTCCGAGGACACGGGCACCCTGCTCGGTTGGCTCAGTTGTTGCTGAGGCTCCTCCGGCTAATGGCTGTTTGTTTCTGTTGGCAGCTTGTTTCTTGTTGATTTTTTTTCCTTCTGTAGCCCTGCTGGTTTATGTGACTTTCAGCAGCTAAGTGTTGTGTCATGTCTTTGTCTGACAGGAAGGAGCAATCTTGGTCTTCCTGCCTGGCTGGGACAACATCAGCAGTCTCAATGACCTGCTCATGGCTCAGCAGATGTTCCGATCAGGTACGCATACTGCGACACACATAGAGGATGAGTTACATGGAAGTGCATACCAGTGACTTGCAAGTTAATATACCTCACATTCACTTCGGGTTGTGCTGTTGTGATTTTAAAATCCTCCTCCACGCAGAAATATGGTTTACTTACTGGTACTTAACTTGAATGTTTGGCCTTCACTGTGCAGATTGATGTGTGCACAGAGTTCAACACAGGAAAGCTGTTTTCACATTCAGCTGTTGAGTGGAGAAAGTTTCTCTGTGCTCAACTTAAACCTGAGGTTTAACGTGTATATGCACAAGCTTGATTTTGTTGCATTGCAAGAAGTTTGCAAGTCAATTCTGATGGAAAATTCATTGGGGTTTAGAAAATTCTGATGGGAAATTCCACCAATTTGTGGCATTTTATAGTTTTAGCAATTCATTGATTAATAAAGAACATGTTCTACAGATGAACTTACAAAACGCTGAGAATAGACTTTTCAGTGAAGTAGAATACATCTTGTTAAAAATATTTGCTTTCAAAAATTCTGTTTTTTTTATTGATTATTATACAGTGTGTGTACTTAATAGTAGTAGATTGAGTTTTTTTTGTGGAAGCAACATATCAAAGACAAATTATTATCGCAAGAAGAATTTTTATATATCATTAAACAAGATGGAGGGGATCTTTAAATATATTGGATTTTTCAGAAATGAGTAAGTATTTGTTTTGAGGTCCCCTCTGGCCTTTCATTATGTACTGTGCCAAAGTGAAATCTGTGTTCTGTCCATATTGAATAACAATATAAGATTTGTGGCCAAGGATTAATAAATAATGGTGATATATTATTGCATTCTCGATATTTACCAGGATATTCAAGGTTGTCTTTCCAGACATTATCATGCAGCCTCAAGCACTAGCTGTTGTATCTTATGTTTGCAAATGGCGCTTTGTTTGAGTTTTTCTTTTGTGTCCTGTTGTGTTTCAGACCGGTTCGTTATCATCCCTTTGCACTCCCTCATGCCTACCGTTAATCAGACGCAGGTCAGCACTCTTCTGTTTCTCTGACTCTGTCTCTGCTGATTTTGTCCTACAGAAAAGTCCAATCTCATCTTTCTCTCTCTCGCTCTTCTTAGGTGTTCAAAAGGCCTCCTCCTGGAGTTAGAAAGATTGTGATTGCTACCAATATAGCTGAGACCAGGTGTGTGTGTGTGTGTGTGTGTGTGTGTGTGTGTGTGTATTTGTTTGCGTTGTCCAGCCTTTTTACTTACTCCTTTTGAAACTGTTCTGATCAGTGTGTGTGTTTCTTTGTACTGCAGTAGGTCCCAGTCATTAATACAAACAGCTGATTTGGGGCTAATTAGCATACATTTCTAGGATTGATTATAAATACCCTCATATTGGCTTGGAGGGAACACACTGAGCCTCTGACAGGCAATTTGTTAATGCATTCACAGAGCCTCGTACGCACACAAACTGAGCAAATTAAGAGTCTGCCTGCACTCCCCTCACATCACTTTGCTTAATATAGACTCTAAACATACCGAGGGGCTAAATGTTATTTTTACTTCTCAATGATTGTGTGTGTGATTCTTAGCTAAGGATCTGACAGACTGCTTTGAAGTGTTTCATCTGTCTGATTTGTTTTTTTTATTCCAGCCTCTTTAATGTCTCTCCCTCTTTTTTTCTCTCTCCACCACTTCATCACAGCATCACCATAGATGACGTTGTTTATGTGATAGATGGAGGCAAGATTAAGGAGACCAACTTTGACACCAACAACAACATCAGCACTATGACAGCAGAGTGGGTTAGCCTGGCCAATGCCAAACAGAGGAAAGGACGTGCCGGCAGGTGTGTGTGTGTGTGTGTGTGTGTGTGTGTGTATTTCTATAATGAGGGCATGGTGTATGTTAGTGCTTCTGGGTGTGCAGTACTAATCTGGGAGGATTATTTTTCCTTCTGTTTATCATCTTAGCTCTCTGTCAGTCTTCCCCAGCAGCCCACTCCTTCCTGCCTTCCCATCTGTAAACACTGAGAAAGTCGAAGCGAAGTCACTCCCAGGTTGTTTCCAGTCTGTGACTCGAGATGTCTGTTCTGTTAGCTAGCTCTGACATCAAAGTAGAGCAAGGCCCAATTAGCAGGAGATGCTTGCCGAGTGCAGTTTCATCCCATTGATTTTTAAATTAAGCTCTAGTCACAGGACTGACATTACACATAACCTTTTATCCCTCCCCTGTCTGCTTCTGTGCACATGTCCAGAGTGCGTCCAGGGAAGTGCTATCATCTGTACAATGGTCTCAGGGCCAGCCTGCTGGATGCCTATCAATTACCTGAAATCATGAGGACACCACTGGAGGAGCTCTGCCTGCAGATCAAGGTTGTGTATGTGCAAAGAAAAAGGTAGACAGACTTTACAGAGAGAGACAAATGGGTGCTGACTTGGGAGTTGAGATGAGGACAAGATTGTTGTGAATGAGTTTTGTGAGGGGGCATTGCTGCTGCTTTTGGTCTTTGACGTTGTATTTACAGCCTTTCCTGCCTAATGAGAAGCAAGGGTGAACATTCTGGGCTGACTCATGCCCCTTGCTCTGCCGTCTCTTTCTCTCTCTTTTTGCCGACAACATAATCGCTCCTCTCCTGGGCCTTGTTCTCTTACATAAACAGTCACTTTCTTCTTTGGTTGCGTACTATTTTTCCCCCTCCTGTGTTTTTTGCTTTCTCTTTTTAAATCCTCATACTCCACTCAGACATATTTCAACCCATGCTAATGGAACATTAAGCCAACGTTCACTCAGATCTAGTGTTTGCAATTATTGTTCTCACTAGTGGGTTTATTCAATGTGTGTTTAAGAGTGTGTCTTCCACTAGTTCAGATGGAGATACTGGAGTATGTGTGTAATGTGTTTTTTGGAGCAAGTGGGTGAGAGGCGGACTAATGCATCAGGCTGTCCTTAAAGTGAGAGAAACACTGACAACATGCTAACCCGGCAGAGCAGGCACTCTAATAACGCACAAACACTCCAACACTGCCCTCTTAGTCAGACAGAAATGTGGTCACTTCCTTACCCTTCATTTTGTCACAGGTAGATGTTTGGTGTATTTAGAAATGTTGTTTTGAGAATGTGGATATTCATAGAATCAGCTTTTATCATCACATTAATTATGTGCTCAGTACAAGCACTTAGAAAAGCAATTTAATGTGTTTACACTCTACGCAGTGTTGGTTGTTTTGTCACATACATCTTGTAAACAGCAATATATGGAAAGAGTCACACAAAGCTAATTGCAGTAGACCTATCTATGTATTGCACACACTTCAATGTTTGCCATCAATGAAGTGGAATTTTATGTAAAAATAATTTACTTTTGCTGATAACGTGTAATGTGATGTGTACTGCCTAGATACTGAAGCTTGGGTTTATAGCTCATTTCCTGGAGAAGGCCCTGGACCCTCCCACTGAAAAGGCCGTTAACCTGGCCATCAAGAACCTCATAGACCTGGTAAGAAAAAGCTAAGATCATAAAAAAATAAATAAAGATAGATTAAGAAAAAAACAGGAACAACAATTAACTTCAGGGTTGCAACTAACACTAATCAGAATATTTTAATTTATCATTTGCTCCATAAAATGTAGAATTGTTTTAAAAAATGCTCCTTACACTTTTGTAATGGAAGTCAATGTCCTCAAATAGCTAGTTTTGTCCAATCAAGTATCTTAAAATGTTCAATTCAGTAAGACATAAGAAAAACAGAAAAACCTCGTTCGTCTAAAGCTGGAACATTTTGCCTAAAAAGATGACTGAAGCGATTCTTTGATTATCAAAATAGCTAAGTATTAATTTTGTGCCAATCACCCAGGTAATTAATTGACTTATTGTACAAGTTTTAATTTACTGTTAAAATCTATAGTGCCAGCAACAACAGTGCAATAGCCATTTGGGAACCAGTAGGATTTTAGGAAGAGAGATCTTTTTTTTAACCTGAGCATGTGGTTTCAAGGTCTCCTGACTGGAAAAGAAAAACTGAGGACCGTCAGAGAATTCAGTACTTATTACAAGAACATAAAACATGTACACACAATATTTCATGCTTACAAGGATAAATCACAATGAAAATCAATATTGGAAGCAGTATTTGATTCTGACAGTAATGAAACTCCCTTTTTTTAATTAAAATGTCTGCATGATTAAAAGCAAGGGCAGCCTGTTACCGTAATGTTAATAAAGGCTTTTTGTGGATGTTTCTGAAAATGTGCGCATGATGTGTGTTAGAATGCCCTGGACCGTTCCGAGAATCTGACCGCGCTGGGTGTCCACCTGGCCCGTCTGCCTGTGGAGCCTCACATTGGCAAACTTATCCTGTTTGGGGCTCTGCTGGGCTGCCTCGACCCTGTTCTCACCATTGCTGCTTCACTCAGCTTCAAAGACCCCTTCTTCATACCCCTGGTAGGGCACTGAGTTCACAGACATGAAAGCTTATGTTGGCAGCGGCACACACGCAAACTTCACCACATTGCTGCATTCTACCTTTCGACTTTTTTTTTCATTTCAAAGTAGGTCTTAAATCAGTTTTCTTTTATGCGTCTGTATCTCCTCAGGGTAAAGAGAAGATGGCAGACATGAGAAGAAAGGTCCTGTCTAGAAACTCAAAGAGTGACCACCTCACTATTGTCAATGCCTTCCAGGTAAAACAGCCCCTGTCTGTCAATTTTCTTCATCTCTGTCTGCTGTGTGAATGAACTTATCATTCATTGATTGGCCAGGGCTGGGAAGAAGTGAAACAACGTGGTGCCAGGTATGAGAGGGAGTACTGCTGGGACAACTTCTTGTCTGCCAATACACTCCAGGTGAGCCAGGCTGATTGTGAGTGCTGTGCTGAGCTTGACACTGAAGTACTTTGAAGATAAAATCAGGGGTTGGCCATGATTACATTTTTAAATTGACTTCTGTCAGGGCAGATTAGAACATGTAGCCTTTTTAGAAGTAATTTTTCCTTTTATGTTCAGATGCTGCACAACATGAAGGGTCAGTTTGCTGAGCATCTAATGCATGCAGGCTTTGTCAGCAGCAGGGACCCAAAAGACCCCAAATCTAACGTCAACTCAGGTAACTAAGGAGTTTTTGATTGAGATTCAGCTATCAGATCAGAATGTTACCTGAATGTTAAAATAATACTGTGGAGCAGTAACACAATATTATGTGCAACATGTAAATGTTGCAGTGCTAATTTTTCTTTTTCTCACTCACTTCTTTCCTCAGACAATGAGAAGTTAATCAAGGCGGTGATTGTAGCTGGTCTGTACCCAAAGGTAGCCATGATCAGACCATCTCATAGCAAAAAGAGGCCGGGGTGAGTCTGCTAAATCAAAGAGGGAGATGAACAAAGACAGACTGGACAGCACACGATAGAGAAGCACGCAATCATTCTTATTGATCTTTAGACAAATGGCCTTCACACTGCAATAGCTCATCAGACCTCTCAGGTATAATGCTCTGTAAATGTCCTCTGAAAATTACCTCAGGCTGTGCAGACACCGTGTTAGAAAAAATTGCCAAAAACAGAGGCGCTCTTGCTGCTGAAGATCAATCCAGTCATCATACATTTGCCTTCAGGCATCTGTCATAGGCAGCGGCTGTGACCTGTGTGCAAGAGAGATGGAGACAGACACACTCTCACAGTAGGGGTGTAGGGCCACTTTCCTTTGTTGGTCTCAGTGACCGCTTTAGACCCAGTTGCATAGTGAAATTGCCAGGGTTGTTTCCTCTGCATAACTTATTTTCTACAGTAGTGATGCTAAGCCAGTTGTAAGTTTTGACAGTTTCACACCACAGCTCTGCAGTATTTAATGAATCCGTTGCTCGTTGGAGCACTTTTTTGTTTGTTTTTGCTGCTAAATCAGACGGCTGTCTGGTACAAGCAGCTTGTTCCCCGCAGTCGAGTAGTCGGTTTTGTCTGGCTGCCTGCTTTGAGCTTGGAACCCAGCGTTACTTTCATGTTGGAGATGATTTGCAGTCTGCATCACAATTTCTTTTTGGTACCCTCCGTGCCTGAATGGCAACAGGCGTTCATTGTGCATCGTATTAACAAACCAAAAACACCTGATAGGTTGTTTCTAGAATTACCTTCTGATTCATTTTAATAAAATGTTTTCCGGTGATTATGAATTCAGCAGACAACATGTGCTACAAATGCACAGTGTGTTCACTAGATGTGAAATAGTTTTGACTAAAATGACACAATACAGTAATATTGCTGTTATTACTGGAAATCTCTGTACATCATTGAAATATACTAAAAGAGTAAACCCACTAAAGTTGTAGTCTTCAGTGACATCACTTGAGGCAATTTATCATGTGTAAAGTCAGAGGAGTTGCGCTGTAATGACTAGAAATCTTCTCCATGGGCTGTAGTGCATGGTGGCAGTCAAAGATTTGGTCATTTAAATGTTGCAATTCTGTCTTCACTTTATATATTTTATTGATTTATTGTCATTTTATTCTTAGATAATTGTTTAGTTTGTAGAATGTCAGAAAAGTTTATAAAAATTCCCATCACAAGCTCCTAGTGTCGAAGGAGTCAACTTCTAATTCCTTGTTGTGTATGGCCAACTGTTGATGGTTGAGTCATGCTTAATAAAGTACTAATAATTAATAGATTTTCTACCAATCAATAAATTACTATATTTTTTAGCTTTTATTTCAACAGATTCTTAGTCACCTTTTTATAAATCTGAAATGTCATGTTTCAAATTTTCTTTTTGTCTCTGCTTAAAATTTACTTTTTCTACCTTCAGCTATGATAAATGCTTCCTCTTGTGTTATTTTATCAGTTAAGTAGATCATGTTGATAAATACATTGTTTCTTTTTTACCAAGTGTTAGGGATGTCACCCCCTTTTCTCTCTCTCTCACACACACACACACACACACACACAATTTCTAACATCTTATCTTTCTCAGGGTTAAAGTGTACACCCAGGCTGACGGAAAGGTGTGTATCCACCCAAAATCTGTCAATGCTGAAGAGACCGAGTTCAACTATACGTGGCTCATCTACCACCTCAAGATGAGAACAAGCAGCGTGAGTAGGGGAGGGGAAATGGGGAACGCATTACACTGTGTTTCACCACCGCTGCATGAATGTTGTGTGTCTACATTTGAGTGCGTGTTGCCGTATCTTTTTGAATTAGTACACAAGGGAAAAGAAGGACCAGTGGTTAAAGGTTGACCGTGGTGCCATGCCAGCTTCCCACTGAATGAATATTTGATTAAAACGCGCTCTTTCAACTCTCTCTCAAAGGCTCTTGTGCTTCAAAGCTTGCAGACACAATGTAAGGGGTGGGGGGTGCAAAACAGTCAGTAAGGCTCCCTGACTGCCGCCCTCTTGTCTCTCCCTCCTATCGTTTTCTGTTTTCCTTTTTTTCCCTTTTTTCCCCTGTTCACTCCCATTTTCCCCTCCCTTCCATATGTCTTTGTTGTTTGTGTGCTGTCTCTCTTTGTGAATGTTACCATTCTGCAGAAAAACACCTTTCATGTCCTCCATGATTATTGCCCATGCTTTGCTGGCTTCATCTTTATGAAGAAAAGTGCTTTGCTAGATTTCAAACATTATTGCCACTGATAAATGTTTTTTGTGTGTGTGTGTATTGCGTAAGTGGTTTTGCGCACACTACTACAGTATGTGTGTCTATTGTAAAAGTAAGGTATACTGAGTGGGAGATCGTGAAGGCCATTTGTTTACTGAGAGAGAGAGAAGGAAGCAGAAGACCAGGGCCGTAGAAGAAAGGGAAAAAAAGAGAAATAAAGTGAGGGATGACGTTAAACTTTCTCTCTGACGCACTTGCCCCTGGTGGTCCACTACATTACACATTCATGGGGCGAACAGTTTTCCATGCTATCTCCTCGCTTCTCTTTTTGTCCTCGTCTCCTGCCCACTCCCTCCACCTTCCTCTACCTTTCTCTGACATTGAATTTCACCACTTCCATCTGTTACCTTCAAAGATGAAATAGGTCTTGTGTGACCTCAGACTGCTGCTTATGTAGTCTTTGACCATAAATGTAAGCAGTTTTTGTTTGTGTGTGCACACAAATCAGTAGAGAATTGCTTCCATTTTCTGTCTGGAATATTCAGTCATTTGTGAGAAATATGTACAATAGTCAAACTACTCTACATAAACAGCTGTCAGTTTAGCGCAAGGATGGAAAAGACTGCAACACATTTGTTAGATTCACAGACAGGGCAAGATGACATTTTCAACACGGAAGGCACTGAAACACATTTCAAACTCGCACAGCCTCTCCTCACTAATGGGACACTTTCAGCCTACACCACAGAATAGCTGCCGGGCACGTTGTGTCATAATGATGCCACTCCCTGTCACTGTGTGCGTGAGCGTGTTTGTTGTAATAGTCCTGTCGTTGTGCATTAGCGACATCTCTCTGTGTGTGTCCTCAGATCTTCCTGTACGATTGCACCGAGGTGTCCCCATTCTCACTGCTGTTCTTTGGAGGAGACATCACAATCCAGAAAGACGAGGACCAGGAGACCATCGCAGTGGACCAATGGATCGTCTTCAGATCCCCGGCACGCATCGCTCACCTTGTCAAGGTAAGTTAGGGACACACTCCCATCAATAAAGCACAGTCATGATGAGATTATAATTTTTTTTACTAAATTCTCTTTTCTCCAGAGTTTAAAGAAAGAGTTGGATTCTCTGCTGGAGGAGAAAATTCGCAACCCTGCTCCTGTGGACTGGCAAAACCGTCAGTCTAAAGACTGTGCTGTCATCACAGCCATCATAGATCTCATCACCACCCAGGAGAAGCCTACAGGCAGTACTAAAGGCTATGGCAGAACATGGGAGTCTGCCCCAAGAGGACGACACATGTACTTCAATGATGATGATGACGATGATGATTAGAAGTGGCCAGGTTTTTTGCTGGCAATGAGGAGAAGAGCCTCTGACTTCTGACTCTGAATCCTTGGACACAGAGGTTAGTTGTGGTATTTACGAAAACCAGCTCGCCTCCTTGATACTGCTCCCTGGGTGCTCCTGAAGGACAAACCCAGGACCCAAGAGCCCCGGTTAATCTTATACACATGAATGACTCCAGTTATTATTTTTTTTGCCTATTTGATCATTATTTTGCAAGGACCAATCCATGTTCAAATACACTCAATCGCTGTTTAGATTAGTTTGCACATTTCTGGTTTAGATACATCTAGCTCTTGTTTGAGCAATTTCACATAATGGACTGTGCAATAAAGAAAGGATGTACCATGAAACGTCTTGCTCACTGAAATTCCAAATGTTACATGAATAAAAGTGGAGTAATTTTCTCTGGTCTATCTAGCAGAGGTCACCAGGGAAAAGAGATGTCATATTTGATCATTGAGAATACATGACAAGCCCCAAGCAATTAAGCTTTTATTTATAGTGGCTGATTAAAATATATAAGGTTGAATAAGCAAGTTTCTGCAATATAAATCTGTATTTTTGGAAAACACATGTTACAAATCAGGCAGTTTTACATATTTACATGTACATAGATGATTTACAATAGTTACAGGAAGTGACTGAAATAAAGATCAGTTCATGCTTGGACGTGTGGTATTGCATAGCTAATTTTCCCTGAGTGCAAATGCAAAGCCTCTTCTGCTTTTTTCAGATTCTGGATACTCGGGTCCCTCCTGCTGGGTGCTCTGCGCCACTACTGTCATACCTTGCTTCGTGTAGCTCAACAGTTGTGGTTGTCATTGGGGCTGGAGCCTGAACAGAGGGCTTGATAGATGGTGTTATCGCCACACTCTGTCCAAGCCATTAATTTCCTTTGGCTGGTCATGGCAACGCTAAAAAGATGACTCACACTGGACAATCACATTAAAAGCAGGGCCACTCTTCTCTTCTGGGTCTCAGCATCAGCACACACAAATTAATCTCAGCTTGCCTCTGTAACATCACATATATAAATCCTAAGGGGGGTGTTTATATATCCACCTCTGGCTGGCATCAAGTGTGTGCGATATTTCAGGCTGTCCAAATCATTGAGTGAATGGAGAAGATAATGGCATTTGTGACACAAATGTAGAGCCTGATTCATGGAGTTGACAGTAACTGGTGACAAACAGCAAAGTAGAGAACGGACACTTGGCCCTTCTGTTTAGCCCATAGATGACATTTTAAGATTATACCTCCCAGGTGACTGTAATTCTTATTATCCAATTAATTATGACTTATTCTGTTTACACAAAGTGCCATGTTCGGACAAGTAGCATTATTGTTTTCTTTTGCACCTCAACATACTTTGTATTTTCTTGTAATAGTTTTCATCAGATGCTACTGGAACATTCATCAGAGTTTCTACACTAACCCACACACGGTAAAGAAGCTGCCAATCCCACCCTCTTGCCTTATCACTTCAACAATCAGCATCTTCATAGTTGTATCATTACTGGCATCGCTCCTAACCACATGGCCTGAGCCTCATTAACAGAATACACATCAGGCTGCTGTCATTTTCACACTGTTCTACTTTACCTCCTATAGCGGTACTGTAGTCTCACTTATTAATTGCACATCACTAATACTCAAAAAATCTGTTTTTTTTTTAAAAAACAACACAATTTACAAATTTCACACGAACAGTTGTTATGAAGCAGGGTGTTGAAAGCAGTGGCTCTGGCAGTGGGCGTGAAGTTTTCTAACCAATTAATGAATGCGACAGGTCCCACCGTCGAGCCATGCCACCCACACAGGGACCGATCAGTAATTAAGGAAATCTCGGTTCTTTCATCATGTTTGTTCTGAACAGTCCTTTGCTTTGGAGCTATTTAGTGGACACTGAGCCGAACTATGGCTTCATCTTTATCCCAGTGTAAAGAGTCCAGTTGCCACACTGCTCCCATGCTGGTCCTTGAAGGCAGGGCACTGATGCGGTTACTAAACTCATTTGTCTGGAAACACTGCTTAATAAGGCAGGTCATGGTCTGTCAAAGGGTCTCTAACAGCTGAGAAAAGCCCTCTGTGGGTTGAGCTCGTCCTGCTTACACATTAGTCTCCAACCCCTGTAGACGGTCCATCCTCTGCATGTTGCGCTCAATGGTGGCCTGGCACGTGATTGGTTCGGCACACTCGGCAAGGAACCACCCCCTTTCTCCGTCACGCAGTCGCTCCCCTTCGTACCAGCCTAAGAGGAGAAATTGTATTGATACATGAAACCTGAAGCATGTCTTTTTTTCTTTGTGCTATCACTGCTTCTGATGCTCAATGCTGTCTGCCCTTTAACATGAAAGCCAGTTGCCATGGTCACCAAAAGGGAAATGACCTTTGGCCTCTGTGTTTGTATAGATTTTAAAACCACATCTTCAAACAAGTATAAGGCCCATTACGGGAGACGTGATGCATATTGAAAAGGAGAGTGTACAAAAGTGTATGAGGAAAGAACACGGTTAAAGGGCACTGAGAGGAATACTAAAGAAGGTGAGAGCAGCAAGAGAAAGAGCTTGAGAACAAAATGGAGCAAAGAAGGCAAGAGAGGCACTATAAGCAAACATACCGTCATCTACAGTCTGTGAGACCAGCACCACATCAGCCACCTGCAGGGACAGCTCATCTGGCTGCTTGGCTGTATAAGTTCTGATCACCTCCACCTGCATGACATCTAAAACAACACAACTTAAATAAATAACTTCAGATAAACTGTAAACTGGCTGCATATGAAGACATGTGAATTAACAAGCCAGTTGCTTTGAAAAACAATCAGAAAAAAAACAACAGTTTCATCAAATGACCACATGGTGGTGCAACAGGCTAAAAGTAGGGGTGTGAACGTAAATAACTGTGTGGGAACTTACTGGTTCTGTCCGGACTCTTCTTGTTGTTGACATTCTGACCCAGAGCACTGATCCATCGAGCACGCTCATTCCTGAAAGCACACATGACGGCTCATTGAGGGAGTTAAATTCTTTTGATTACTGTATTACATGTAGCACCCACTATGTCACAGCTGTTTGGACAATATAAGCAGCCACAACGTCAAACAACCAACAGCAAATAGGCTTGCACACACAAAAGCTAACAGGCTACTGAGGCAAATGGATAACTTAATCGCCCAGAAAGTTTTCCCTTCCCTCCCTCCTCTCTGTCCTCCTCCTCTGTCAACGTGAGAACAGAGGTGTGTATTGAGTGGGAGAGAACTGCAGAGAAAAAACACAAAGGCTGATCTCAGGAAGGGACAGACCTGCTTTTGCTTTCTCTCTTGTGTGTTTTCATTAGAAAAGAAAAATGGGTGGAGTGGCGCAGATCAGATTCCAAGAAACTATCTCTCATTTCACCTGCTCTCATCTTCTACTGAATGGAGACGAGCCTTTGGAAAAAAATGAGAAGGGGGGGAGCAAGAGGAGGTTTAGGAAATGAACCAGATGGGGATACTGAGGCCCTCTGTGACTCAGCACTGTTGGTCTACATCATGCAGGTGGGTACAACATGCACAGACAGTGGAATTTGTGGAGACACTCTTCACAAGGGCTTCAAAAGGACCACAATCAGACAAGTCCCATGAGTCAGACCTCATTATTGTGTTCCAATTGTACACATGCTGTTTGGTCCTTTTCAGGACACAAGCTGTAAAATATGAGGTCATGTCATTTCTACTAATTGGACTGTATGAAATCCCCATATAAACCTATAAACCTTTGAATACAATCATTAATTTATAGGCCCTCAATGTGCACCCACAATGCAATATTATGACAGACAAAGGGTGAACTTTGAGACTGTAAAATGTATCGTTATCAACTCCAATTGACACCTAACAGACCAGTTACCTCTCTGATACCTTTCAATATGTTCAATGACACCACTGCCTTTTTAAATATTTCCTGGGGACCATAGTATAAGTGGTAAATAACACTCACCAGTACAGTGACGTCAATCATTTTTAGGGGCCGAGCACGAACCGTGCGAGGACGCTATTGAAACTGTTTTAAGTTTATTTTTTCATATTCATATGTGGTGTTTGCATCAAGCTTTCATGCTCTACTGCTGACTTGGGAGGTTAACTCAACTTTCATTTTTGCTGTCATTGCTTTGCTGTCCCTATCTGTTTACAAGTTGTTCCTTTTGCGAGCCCTTACATTCAACAATATTGTAGCAAAGCATCTTTATATCCAAATAACAGAAAACAAGACTTACTACTTAGGCTACTGCATGTTAGAAACTCTGTAAGGCTGTACCAAGACATCTAACTAAATATTAACTTGAGAATGCATAGCTGATGTTCAGCAGGTATGTTTACCATGCTCAGTCTTACTTTAGCATGTTAATATTCTAACATTTGCTAATTAGCACCAAACCAAGAACAGCTGAGAGTAGAACCATACCACTAGCGGGTTTAAAACGAAAAGAAAACTTTGTCAGGCACCATCATATTCACATTAGTCTTTGATAAAAAGGCTGCAGCAAATCTTTATGTACATATTAAGCTTATAATAGTCCAGGAATGGCAAAGCCTCCTGAAACACGCACACTACCAATTCACTTATCTTATCTAAAGCCAGTCAGGAATTTGTATTCTAATGTTAGGTGATTGAGTCACCGACAGTCACCGATCAGTTTGGGGATTCCTCTGCAATTTCTTCAGTCATTCCTGCCTCCTATCCAGACCAAAGGTCTGGAAACTATACTGGACATTCCATGAGAACAAACTTACATAAGACCAATAATACTGCTTCTCTGTACTCAATGTGCAAGTTCTTCAAACATCATCCAGGCCGCTCTGTAGGAAAGGCAGCTGTTAGTCTTTGCGTTTGACAGCTGGACACACATATGTGCATATGCACAACACGCCAACATGACAGGTCGCTTTCTCATGCTTAAACAGCTGAAATACTTTATCAAAGCTATGAATGTACACATATTCAATATAACATGCAACAGGCAACCGCATGTGTTTCAGAGGCACTTAATGGTTATCTGTGGAATGTGAGGCACATATCAAAGGAGGTTCAGGTAAAAAAAAAAAAAAACAGCCTTAAACAGTGAGTATGTGTACGTTTAAATGCAGGCATGTGAATACTGCATATGCAGGTGCTTGCCATCGTCCACTATAGATGACTACCGGCCTGTGCCGGATCAGTCTATTTACGGTAGTAAAGCTCCCGTTGCCTTTAACCATTCATCCCAATGTGCAAAAGAATGGAATGCCAAGAATCATAAATCTATTGTCAGAGGTTTCTGTGTCACCTCTGAAAAGAACAGAGGCTTTGCTGCTGCAACATAAAACCTCTTTCACACACGCAGATAAAAAGCGATGACAGCCTCTTTCTAAACTTTCTTCCTCTGTCTTAAAAACTTAAAATCTCCACCAGACCACTGTTTCTCATCTCCTTCTAGTTTCATCTCTAACCCTTTCTCCTCAATCCTATCAGTTTGTTTACTCTCAACCAAGTCCCTCCCTTGTTTCCACTAAACCACAGGTTTGAATAGTATTCGGGTACAATTCCTACTCCTCCGACAAAAACATGACATCTCTCTGCCAGGGGCTGACCAGCCAGGGAAACTCCCAGGCAGAGAACAATTCCCATCATCAAGTTTTTCGTTATCATAAACGAAACCAGACTTAGTGAGAAAATCACAAACAATGACATAAACGAAAAGCAGGGACAATAAAAAAATAAGATAAAAAACACTGTGTGAGTGCAACTGAAGTACAGATTCAGTCCTCCGGTTTGGGCTGTTGCGTAACCGGTGCTGCTTTGTGTTATAGCAGCGTGTCTGACTAACAGAACTGTTTTCTTGCAGCCTTCTGTAGCTGCTCTGTTCCACTAATAGAGAAGCACTATTCACTGACTCTGGACAAGACACAACATCAGGGTCATGGGGTAGGCTCGCTGGCATGTGCACACTAAACAAAAGGATACAGAGAAAAGGAAGAGGACACAGACAGAAAAGAAGAGAATTATAAACGATGCCAGATAGACTGTCCAAGACCAGCCACACTGGCTTCCTTGTACCATCTCCAATCCAGCTGTCTGTCTGAATTCCTGAAGTATTATGTCACTGCTGCGGTCAAAGGTCAGTCTATTGCCTGTAGATTGTCTAAGATTAAACCAAAAATCAACAGGCACATATTTTCATTTAGTTCTTTTCGGGTTGAGGTGAGTTTGCTGTTTATTTGCATACAAATCATCCATTCATGTTATGTGAGGTAAACAATGGCAAATATCCCCATAATACGTAAATGTTCATAAAGTTTGAACTGTAAAATATGTACAAGGCATCAACGGTAGCAAATGTGTTTAGTTGCCTATAATAACTATATGTGCAGTAATAATATAGTAACCGATATCACCTCATTATTATCAGGTTATTACCCCATTATAGTAATTATCTTGCCCTTAAATAATTCTGTATTTGTCATTTTTTCTATACTTTATTATCTTGAAATGACAAGACTATGCTTAATTGTGAGCAAGTATGATGACAAAGTTGAATTGAATAAATCACAAGGTTTCATGAAATTGTAACTATCTTTATTAATAATATGTCACAAAACACAGGGTATAATATACCCATTTCTAAAGTTACACTTTTCTCTAATTTAATTAATTTGAGTTTTGGACAAGCACTCTAAATTTGACACATAGCTCTGAAAAACTAGACGTTTTTTAAACTTTTCTGGCATTTTATTGAATAAACATCCATCTATATATGGAAATAAATAGTTAGTTGCAGCCCTGCTATTTTCTGACATTTTAGAGATTATTGAGTAATCAAAATAGTGTATATTCCAACAGATTAAGGAAATAATCAGTAGTTATAGCTCTACTCTGCACTCTTTAGCAATTTCTGAGAAAGCCCCAATACTCCTTATTGTCCTCTCTACTTCATTTAACTCTGATAGAAGACCAAAATAGGCTGACTAATGTAACACCACTTCCACATGTCATGTTGGGTTAAAT
>JAPMOB010211428.1:0-12822 GCA_029875015.1 Lepomis gibbosus | reverse complement strand
TGAATGCAGATGTAGTGTAAAAGTGCTTTGAGTGGTCGAAAAGACTAGAAAGGCGCTATACAAGTACGGAGCATTTACATTTAAAATTGCATAATGTATGGAATACAAACAATGTCCTGCAAAACCATTGATTCTTAATAAAAAACGCCCTCTCTGTCTGTTTTTCTCTCTGCTGTGTGTAATGTGTGTTACAGGATTATGCAGCACGGCATTACATAATCCATCTCAGCCAATCGGTGAGCATGACTGCTCTAACGTCATATGTTGATTTAATCCTCACACACACGCTAACACAAATTCACTCACACAGATGTAAGAGTACACACAGCTGGAGCCAGGTATCAGGTCTCACAGAAAAAGCAGAACCAGCTGTCTGAATCAAACACACACACAGAAACTGTTCCCACACATGCACACTCATTCATACACGCACAGTTCTGCACACACAAATACACACAGGTAGACAAGGAAGGGGGAAGAGAGAACCTGGACGTTGACACACAGCCGGATTATTCAACTCTTCATTTTTTTGAGTTTACGTGAAGCCCACTGGATTTAAATCTAATTACATTCATTTCACAAATGAACTGAAAACAATCTGAAAAACATACAGCAAAATATAACTCAGCTCTCAGCTGTCTATTGCCACTGCAGTTCATTTAAACCTGTACAGGTTGCAGTTCCCAGTTGTGCATTCATACAGTCCCTCGCATTTACATTTCAGACTAGCCCGGCACATGGCTGCAGCAGGTGGAGGTGAAGTGTCGTCCTGTCGGCTACCTTAACATTTTCCAGCCAACTCAGTGAATTAACCTGCAGTCACAAGTAACAACACTAACAAGCTCTCTCTCTCTCACACACACACACACACATCTACCTCCAGGAAAATAAAACAAAACTGCTTCTTTCAGCTTCAACTTTAACCACCATTTTCTCACCACACAACACCGCTCTGTTTCCCAGGCTCACTGATCGATTAAAACCTGCTTTGTGTTAATAGTGATGAAACACTGCCAGACGCCTGCACCCCGAGTATCAACATTTGAGTCACCATAACAGTGTCCAACAAACACTGGAAACAGTCTCCTTCAATGAGATGTGAAACCATAATCATTCACAGCTACAGCTCACATGCTAGTGCCTGAATGATGGACAGAAACAAGAGCAGGAGCTGGCCGGATTATAATAACTTTTAAAAGTGGTTTGAGAAACATTAAATAGGATATAGCTGACATGATTTAATAGAGACTCAAACCAAAAATTATTTTATCCGCCCAGCAAGCACTGACTGTGTAGCCAAAGCTGGACGCAGCTCATGTCTCCATGCCATAGAAGTGCAGTGTTTTTAGAAACCAGTAACAACACATTAAAGAGACACACTACACCATTGCAACCAACAAGGCTGAAACAACTATAACTGTATTTTCAATCTCTGACAGGAGCTCAATGTTAAGCATCACCTGTTCCACCAACTCTGCCATATAATGTTTTTAAAAAAGTCTTGACCTTTAGCTGATCCACCAAATGGCTCAGAAGAGCTGAATTCTATATTAATGAATGAACTTTAACAGGAGAGATGTGAACTTTATAAAAAATCCTGTTTCCCCAAGGCAACATGAAGCCTAGCTGTGTGTCAGCGTCGGCTACTCTTCAGGATTCACAGATTCACATTTGGTTCTTTCTTATAGCTTCTTCCACCTTTTGCCTGTGATGCATCAAACTAGGCTCTTGAAATCCGTCATTAAATTAGATGTTGAAGTGAGTCTTCAGCTCCATTATCAGTTTGTAAAAATCTCGACCTGCTCTGGACACTTCTGTTCCTCATCAGGAGCGACATCCTGCTCGGGTTGCTGCATTTCAAATGGTGAATTGTGAATTTTTGATATAATTCTTTTAAGAAAGATTTAAAGAAATGCATAAGAAGTTTTTCAAATAATGGATTAAAACAAACATCTGAAAAATTAGGACGTTTAAACAGTTGATGAAACAAACTGATGAAGGTAGCAGCTGACTGCACCTCAGCTTTCAAGTTTGTGCAGAAAACACCAACATCAGAAGCAGTAACTAAAACTTCACAGACTTACAAGGGATGCCAAGTAAATTGTCAAGTATTTAATTCACTGGAGAAGCCAAAGACTGACATCCCCATCTGTTTATTTTAACTTAAAACAGTTTATCAACTAAACACAAACCATATTTATAATGTAATCTCTAATTATATCTACCATAACATTCTCCCATTCCTAATATCAATTTCTTGGATCATGCTTGGGATGCTGCTACCAAGATGCTACTGCAATCTTGCGTAAACTTCCCTTTTCAAGCTGCCAACCAGCAGAATAATCAGAATAATCTATATTCACATCATATCCCAACTCACCCCACAGCCGCCTCTCCCTCACACTCTTCCAGAAGACATCCCACGCCTTGTTGGTGGAGTCTTTCACATGCTCGCTGAAGGATCGCCGCAGAGAAGTTTTTACCACCGCGGTCTGAGCCATATTCCATATGTTCAACAGTTACATATTCCTACTGAAAAAACCTGCCTTTCTGGAGAGTTTCAAACCCATGTGGGCAGCGTGCGCTCCTCCACGGCTCATGCCGAGGGTGTGTTTGACTTAAGAGTTCGGCAAAGTGAGGAAGGAGGAGGAGGAGGAGGAGGAGGAAGAGGAGGCAGGGGGGCTGACACTTGATGCAAAAAATCTGCATGCAATTTGTGTAACACCCCTGTCCTCTCAATCGCTACACCTCCCTCTTCAGAAAGTCGTGTGTGTGTGTTTGAGGAAGGGTGAGTAAAAGAAAATGTATGTGAATAACTATTTATGCGACTGAACAAACTATTATGGTGTGTGAGTGTGCATCTGTGTTTTTTCAAGTGCATGAGAAGAAGAGCGAGAGTGAGAAGTGTTTCTCTTCTGTTTGTGTGGGATTTGGCCGGCCTGGAGAGAGGAAGTGACATCTAACCTGAGTTAAAAACATCAGCTCCGCACACGCACACAAATGGAAACAGAGACGCACAAGCATTATAAACACAAGCTCGTTTTGAATGACTTCAGATTTGACTTAGCCCCAAACTGATTTACTATAGGCCCAGTGGTTCTCTAACCTTTTCTGTAATGCTTGCTTTCAGAAGCCGAAAAAAAATTCATGCCGCCCCCCCCCCCCCAGCCCAGCAAAAGTGGATTTCATTTTAAACGGTCATTAACAATTCGGGCGACTGAAGTAAACAAACGATTCAGGTTAGCAAGATAGGCCGGCTATCATCAAAGCTCTTCTGTTTGTTTATGTCTCCACATGCAACTTTAGGTCCGCTCAACATATGTCCCAAAAGACAGACTGTTAGAATACAGGGATCAGATACAGTGCATTTCTGACTTACCCACTGATTTTGCTTCTCAGGTCATCGTGCGGAGGTCATGGGTCAATGAGCGAAGAAGTTTGACTAGTTAGTTTTCAAAACTAAAATCACTTCGGGAGTTTTTCCTCATCCGAATCAAGGGTCAAAGGATAGAGGGTGTTGTATGCTGTACAGAGTATAAAGCCCCTTGAGGCAAGTTTGTGATTTGTGATATTGGGTTGTGTAAATACATTTGACTAGACTTCAAAATTTTGGCAAACATATGGACGAACCTGAGAAAGTTGGGAAAGTCTTCCCATCTGCCAGATGCAGCCAGTTAGCATTAGTGAACCACCCAGACATCAGCACACACATCCTCATCATCATCAATGTTAAAATCTGTTTAAACACACTTCCTCTCTTGGGAAAGGACAAATAAACAGTACAGGTCAAGACTGCTGGGAAGGAGGAGGATAAAAACTAGGAAGTGATGAATGGGAGGAGGAGAGGGGAGGAAAGGGGATAGGATCTCAATGGGTGACATCCCTGTAGTTGGTCAAAAGGGTAATGAGTCGACCGTCCCAAGGAGCTTCAGTCCTATCTAGGGATTGAACCTGAGTACTTTTAGGGTACCGACCAAAATTTTTAGCTCAAAATATAAAGTATTTTTTAGTCAGGACAACTTTATAAAATATTGTATATTGTATGAAATACTTACTTATTGTTTGCTGTAGTTATTTTTACATTGTGGCTCTGTTCTGGGACCCCCTTGCCTCGGAGAGCCAACTTCCACATGCCTTTGTTGAAGGCCATAAGGCAGGGAAGCACACCTCCCTGCCGGGCCGGAGCAGAGAGAGAGCAGCAGAGACCCCCCCCCCCCCCCCAGGGTACAGAACAGCACGTGTCTAGCTTATCATAAATGTTTTGAAAGTTCTTCCTCATATTTGTGATCCACTGTTTGGAATCAAATGTTTGTCATGTTCTGACCATAAAGAAAAGTTTAAAGCACAATTAACTATCAGGTTTCTTCAACTTTCTCTGAGGAGCAAAAATCAGCCTTTTAAACTCAAAAGATTTTAAAGAATTTGATACTTATCGTGATAATTATCGATATCAAAAGACATGAAAATTTTTATCGTGATAACATTTTTA
Source organism: Lepomis gibbosus (assembly GCA_029875015.1). Lineage (NCBI taxonomy): Eukaryota > Metazoa > Chordata > Actinopteri > Centrarchiformes > Centrarchidae > Lepomis > Lepomis gibbosus. The sequence goes on along the minus strand of JAPMOB010211428.1, from coordinate 8,333 downwards.
GCCGTATCGTCCAGCCCTAGTTCAGTGTTAAGTTGCCAAATAATCACATTATCAGCCCCAGTTGTTTACACAACACTTGTCAGTGTTTCCCATACGCTCATTTATTTGTAGCGGCCCGCCACAATATCAACACTGACCGCCGCAGATTGATTTTCAATTTTTTTTTACTAAGCCTATTTAAAATCGTATTTGATTGCAGAGCGCCGTAGCCCATTCGCGCTCACTCGTCCCTCCCGCTCTCTCCCTCATGGAGCACCGCTGCACAAATCTGTCCAACACGACAATGTCAATGTCGGAGACCCAGCTTAAAAAAGCTGTTAGCCAAGATGCAAGGAGCTTAGTTATTAAGGAGAGCTAAGTTAATGTTAGAATGCAGCTGGATTTTTGAGGCTAGCACTCTGTATATAGCTGGTAGCAGTCAATATCGATGCGCCCCGCCAGCGCCGCCACAGTTACACTGTCATTCTGTGGGAAACACTGCTTGTCCATGCAAAACGTGCTTGTAATGACAAGCCCAGCAAAGGGTCAGTGAAATGAAGGACATTAACATACACAGCACATCTCTCTCCTCACACACTCAATAAATCAAAACGAACAGCTGTCAAATGAACGGCAGAAGTCAGCACAGTCCACAGTATTCACACACACATCACAAGGGGCACACTCTGGACTCTCCAAGGGTCTGAACTTTTCCAAGGTTGTGGTAGCTGTGCTGCTATCGCTCTAATCATTCCTGTGTTTTCTTTGAGAGTACTGTCAGCAAATGTTCAAACAGAGGTAATTACAAAATGCTATATCACTGAAAACACCAGAGAAATATTTATTCGGGCTTTCTCTTCCACCCCTGCCATCTCATGGGTCTCAGTCACTGAGCTTGTAGATAATTTTAATTCAACTTTAACTAAAATTACAAATGTTATTGAGGCCATTGGCGCCCACTAAGGTGAAGGCGGCCTCTGGGAAGAAAAGATCTCCATGGAGAAGTGCCAGACTGATAAGAATAGAAAAGTGTTGAAAAGCTGAAAGCAGGTGGTGAAAAAGAAAATCTCCAGGTCCATTATGACGTCTATAAAGAAAGTCTTGGCATTTATAATTTGGAACTGAGAAATGCAAGGCAGTCCTTCTTCTCTGACCCTGCCAAAACAATAATGCACACATTGTTTGCTAACCAATCCTCCTGTGTCAGTACTCTGAACCTTTATCCACCAGGGCCTGCAATGAATGTGCCTCCTTCTTCACTGACAAAATTCAGAGCCCCCATATGAGGTACAGCATATGTATTTTCCCTGTGTCCACTTAAAATGAATTCAAATAGCATGACACAATTTGATCCTATCAACCATAAAAACCTGGAGGACATTATTCAGCATCTGAAATCCTCTTCCTGCTGCCCTTGTATTCTGCCAACAGGCTTTTTCAAAAATGTTTTTAATTGCATGGCCTCAGACTTTCCACAAATTGTCAACACGTCTATTCTGTCATGTTCCCACTGGCCCTGAAAACTGCCACTCTTAAAAAAGAACACGTCACTTGACCATATCAAATAAGTAAGTTTTAAGTAAAATCATTGAAAAAGATGCATAACTTCCTGGCAAACAACTGTTTTCATGTCTCCCAGTCAGCATTTCAAACACGGCTCTTCAATAGCATCCACTTCTTCTTGATGTTTAAGGCTAGAATGTTTAAGGGCTCTGCGCGCCTTGGAAAAGACATTCAGGATGCTCAGAGGTCTTCTTTGGAGTGTGCTGCAATGGCATTGTTGTCTGCATGCTGAAGCTCCATGATGGTGATGTTGCTGACTTTCCTCTTGGCTTTAAACCATAGACTGTATATAAAAACCTTTAAACCTACTGTAGAGCCTGGTATCAGCGGTGTCATACAGGATTGGGATCCCCTGTGACAGCTCTCCACCAATGAGGTGGAGTATGGCAGCAATGAAGACGGCAAGCAGGGTGTGTGCAACGATGCATCCCGTGAAGGGCCAGGGCCAGGACTCAGAGCCACTGTTGCTAAGCACTGTGACTGACATACAGTCATGCAGAAGCCTCAAGTTTCTGATCTACTTATGATGGCAGCCGTACCTTGATAGTATGCTCCACAGAGCCTGGTGGTATACCATGTCTAAGGTCTTTGTCAGGTCTATGATACCATGTACAGTTACCAGTCTGCCTTTTTGTAGAAGTTGGCGTGCTGTGAATATCATGTTTGCTGTACCCCTGGATCGGCAGCAGCCACACTGTGTTTCTGGGAGAACACAACAGCACAGTGGTGGCAGTCAGTTTGCGAGGACACGAGCAAGGACCTCGTCTGTTGTTGACAGGAGTGAGATGCCCATGTAGTTTCCACATTCAGCCTTGTTCCCCCTTTTCAGGTCACTATTAAATATTTGATAATACCAGTCTGTAAAAATCCAAAACAACTCATAATTTCTTCTTATTTTACGAGTGTTTTGAGATGAAACTTTAACTTTAAATAAGGTTTACTGACCATGAATTCCAAACATAAGTGTAAAACTTGTGGTAATGACCTGGGATGAAGGTGGTTAAAAAGGTTTAACAGTCACTTGATAACACATAATCACAGGAACGCCAGAGCAGGATAAAACCCATAAAGAATCCATTCAAAAAAGCTCCAATGCAAAATGTCATGTCAGCAGATACATGTATGTATGTATCGAATGGAAACATGCTACATGCTTCCTTCAAACAAAAGAACAATAAAAACAGTAGACGTTAAAATGATGGTTTAAACACCACAACTGTCATCAAGTTTCTGCTGAACTTGGCTTTAACTTGCAGCCACAAAGACATTTCATTGTTTCAGAAGTTTTGTTGGCTTCTAATTTATCCACAGTAAAAGCAGAATTTATCCATTTGAACGACAAGGAGATCCTCAAGCTCCAAAATTAGACATCCACCTGCTGAAGTCTCAAACCTACTCGGCATGTCTATCAACATGAAAGTCAACGTTTCAGCTTTGAAGAAGTGTTCTCAAGGATAAAGCAAACTTCTTTTCCATGTTATTCTTCTGCTTTTGTTTCCAAAGTCTTTACACTCAAGTGTTTTGGAACAAAGCTCACTACTTGAATATCAGCACAACCCAAAGCTTGATCAATTCACTGCAGTGTTATGCAAAGTTTAAACCATTCAATGTCACTATTACTGCATGCCTTTAATCCCCTCCAAGAGCTTCTAAGACGGCTATTATAATATTTGTGATAGAAAGCAGCTTCTGCCTCCCCCGCCCCCTCCNGAGACGTCTTCTGGCACATTTGTTTACCCTTCAAACAAGTCCTAAATTAATTGCATTCCCAGCGGTTTTCCAAAAGCAGGTAATTAAATAGCACTCAGCTGCATGTTGCGCCACTATGATCTGAACTCCCCTCACTGTGGATCGGAGGGAAATGCCAAGCAGGCAACAAAATAAGGCACAGTCTTACTTGTGACAGAGCACATCCTTTTGCATTTGCATGTGTCTAGCTAATGCACACATCCAGAGTGACTCACCGCACTGAGTAAGCAGGTGGGAGTGCAGTTCCTTGTTCACTGACACTTTGAAGGGCCTTTGGTTTCTGAGATGATCTGTCAAAACAAAGTGACACAATAAAAGTGACATAAAAGACAGATTTGAGGCATTAAAGCTGATGTTTGTGCGTTCTTTAACAACAGTTTGTTAAGTAACACAGTGACTGCTAATTAAACATGCTTTAAGTTTTCCATACGACACTAATGAAGTGATCTCCCTTATGACAAAGTGCAAGTCTTGCCTCATTTGTATCAAGGACATTAAAATAAGCGTCACTTCAGTTCAGTTGTTCCATACAGGATACACATTGTTTTTTAACAAGACTAACAGTGTTAGGCACACTAGCACGGTATCATACTCACGATGACATGCAGATGTGCTGTTCATGTGCATGTATGATGTCTACCATTGTCACCATCTTATTTTAGCACGGTAACATATGCTAATTACTAATTAACACAAAGTACAGCTGAGGCTGATGGGAATGCCGTTATTTTTGCAGGTATTCTGTTAAAAGGCAAAGTTCTGGATCTATCTAGTTGATCTATCTTTTGATATTTAACTGGATGAGAAGACACTTTGGCCTGCTGGTAGGGCAAAATGAAAAGTCAAGTGAGCACCAAAATAATTGGATTCTTCCTCTGTGGAGCTAATGTATGTACAGAATTTTATGGCAATTGATTATATATTTTTTTTAAATATTTCAACCCAGACCAAAGTGGTGGACCAAAGAGTCATTGAAGCATTGCCAGTCAGAGAGCCGGCATGCTGCTTCAATGGCTAAAACACCCTCATTGCTGAGATATATTAACAGAATTTGGACGCCTATAAAGTTTTGTGTGATATTGATCTCAGATATTAGCTGCACTTGCACATGTTTTACATGAGTTAAGTATCTCAACTACAATAAAGCCGTGCAATCTTTAAAATACCTGCTTTTATGTTCTGCATTAACGGCTCCTGTATATCAAACCTCCCTAAACTGTACACATAGGTAAAACACACAGCTAAAAATACACACTCAAGTGTCCAAAATATCATGAACTCCCTCCTCCTTTTGAGCTACACCCCACTGCTCACAACCCACAATATCTTTGATTGTCAAGAGGACTAAAAGCTTTCTTTAACCCGTCTCCTCTACTCACCTCTCCTCCAGTTTTTGCCTCCAGGCACAGCCTCTATTGTTAGTCTGGTCCTCTTCTCCTCTGCTGCTGTTGTTCCTGCCCAGAAGCTTGTCACTCATGTTGATGAGCTGTCTACCTTACAGCAACATTCAGGTCTCTGGCTGCAGCAAACAGCATCAGTAAACTCTCCTCAGGCACTGGAGAAGTGAGCAAAATTCTTCAGCACAGATCTTCAGCTCGCTTTTGAACTTTTCTTGTCAGTTACATGTTTAGTTTGGCTGGTTTTCCTCCTCTTTGTGCTTCCTGCCATTGTTGTTACCCTGTGACCTCACCTTTGATAACTATAACCTGGCTCAGTGCTGCCCCCTATTGGCCAGGAGACACATGAAGGTTTCACAAGCGCTGATTAAAATAAAACCCTTAGCTTTGATCAAAAGGTTGGTGAGGAATGTTTAGCTGAAGGTGGAAGAATGTGTGATCAAATCATCAATAAATTATTATTACAGGGTAGCTGGTGGAAAAGGGGCCTAAGAAGATGTGTCACCCTCCCCCCCTCTCTCCCATGATTTCTTCAACTCTCAACACAAGATAAAAAAATACTTTAAATCCATGAATATGAGAAAAGTTATCCTTAACAATACTTTAATGAACTGCAATGTATAAAAATGTTCTATTATTTTACTGCAGAAACTGTTTATGAAGCAAAATACATTATACATACATTTAAAATATGATGTTTTTTGTTACATCCTCAAGCAACATTTTCCCAGCAGACAGAGCAACATTAGCATTCATTAGGAATTCACTCGCTGTTTACCTGAGCTTTGCTCTCAGCTCATCACAGCACAGGCTGTTTTGCTTCTAAATGCTCCTCTGTGTTCACCAGCTAGTGTGTCTGTCTGCTGTTTGGCGCTGCTGAGCAGTAATAGCAGAGCTGGAGAGTGAAACAAAAGTTGAAAACCAAGGCAATGAACTGAAAGATGCTAGGGCGGAGGAGTACTGCACTGTCGGGCGAGAATCCCCTCTGGGGTTACACATAATCATTTGACCAATTGTTAATACTGAATAGGGCAGCTTCATGTGTAAGTTAACAATGCAGGACATTGACTCTACCTGTACTTGTTGCAAATGAAACAGGATTCTCTGAGGACACTTGATAAGCTTCGCTCTCAGTTTTGTGGCTACATAAATGCTGTACTGATTTAGTGTGACTGCAGCTAATAATAAACAGTCCAGCACTGAGTGTTCATGGCAGGACTGCTGTTGTGTAAGGAGCCCGGTCACGAGGACTCATTTTTCCTGGGTTGGCCTTGTTTGACCGCGCAGATCAGGGCCTGAAGTCCCTGAAGGCTGGATCACATTAGAAGGATTTGACTGTATTTTTTTTTTACAACACCTTCCATCTCCCTTCAATCACTGACTCTTGTTAAGAGGAATTATTGAGCTGTGAACTCATCCGTCTTAACGGGTTCAGGTGTTACTACAATGGTCCTTCTCCTCTAAAAATGATCAAACAGCTTCCCATTGATGATTTCAGTTGTTACTAACAAAAACAAATCTGGTGACGATGAAGAATGAAGTGTAATGAATGTGGTCAGTGTCATCGCCCAAACACGTACCTACAGCTTGACCTTAAGCGCAGATATAAGAACACAAATCAGTGCATTGGTCATGAGGATTGAGACAGAAGATATGTGTTTCACCATATTTTGGAAATATATCCATATTTGTAACACACAGAGCGTAGTGAAGTGGGTTATGGTTACTGTTTTTATCAATGGAGTCTGGTTGCTTTCCGATATAGCGGAAACAGGGGGTTTCCTCGTGAGGATTACGTTGCAGCCCTGTTTCGCTGCTGCCGACTGCACTGCGCTTGCTTAACACTGGCCCATTTCAAAAAAATGCCCATTAGTCACATTGACATGGGAAAAACATGAGAAAATAAAGTCAGGTGCAGATAACAGCACTTTTAAACTAAAAATAATATCTACACTGATCGGCCATAACATTATGACCACTGACAGGTGAAGTGAGTCACTGGGTGGGATATATTAGGGTGCAGGTCAACATTTTGAACTCATAGTTGATGTTTTAGAAGCAGGCAAAATGAGGCAAGCATGAGGATTTCAGTGACTTTGACATTGCGATGGCTAGACGAGTGGTTCATCTCTGAAATGGTCGTAAATAGGGGTGACCCCAAATAGTCGAAGATTCGTTAGGCGGAGCCTGATTTGACCCCCAATCTCACTGTTGAATCTTTGCAGAGCTGGTCTGAATCGAGGATCATATCATTTTGGTTATATCTAACCATATTAGTATGCAGGCTGTTATGATATAAATATCATCATATAATGCTGTAAATTAACGTATGAAAAGTAAGAAGCTTTCGATAAATCTTTGTGTGCATGAATAAATCCAAAATTGTAACCCTAACCTTTAAGGAAGGGGGGTCCGGTGCGCATGTGGCATGTGTGTGTGTGGTCGAAGCAAAAAGAGACACAGCACCAGCAGCGCCAATGAGGTGCAGAGTTGTGCGTGAACTTTGTGGGAGGTTTGAATGATTTATCACCATTGATGAGCTACATAAAGAATATTATATAGTTTTTAAACAGTACATGGAATAGACACGACGACCGTGCAGTTGTCGGCGAGTCGCGGGCATGCACGAGTCAGCACAGAACGAATAGCAGGCGAGCAGAGCAGAAGAACAATAACAACAATAGGCCTCAGTTTAGCTGTAAATATACAGTGTAAGTTACAGTTACTAATGAATAGAGACAGCAGCTCTGCCGCTTCTCAAGCTTAAAACAGAGCTCCCGTGTGTAACCGACCCCGCCGCCCCGACACACCACAAGAATCGACTATCAGTCGACTAAAGACGATTCTTGATAATTCTGATTCAACTATGAAAATCCTTAGTTGCTGACAACCCTAGTCTGCAGTGGTCAGTACCTATCAAAAGTGGCCCAAGGAAGGAACAGGGTTATTGGCGGCCAAGGCTCAATGATGCCTGTTGGGTTTGAAGGCTGGCCTGTGTGGTCTGATCTAACAAACAAGCTACTGTAGGTCAAACTGCTGAAAAAGTTGATGGTGTTATTAATAGAAAAGTGTGAGAACACACCGTGCATACACAGTGGAGTTCACGCCTCAACAGGTCAGGGCCGCCGCATTATGACCATGGTGGTGGTCATAATGTTAAGGCTAACCGGAGTAAATATTAGAAATAAACAGTAAAAGATGGAGACCTGGGGGAAAATAACGACAACTTTCTGTGAATTTAACATTAAACGCATGACACAGTGAGATTGAGTTGCTCCCTGTAATGTGCTTCTTCTAGCAAACTGAGGCCTGACGCTGCATAATACAAAACAACCTCCGTGGTTGTTTTGTATTACCCAGAGATTTGCTGTGTGTTGTTTTTTTTTTGGCTGTGAGGCCCTGCTTAACATTATTATAGCTAATATAGTTTGATTCGTGAGTTAGGCCACAAGCGTCTGCTGGAGCTGATCAGGACTTCCTGTTGTTTGGGTTGATGTTCTGTGGCTTGATTGTTCCAGATGGTAAAAGATGTGGCTCAGTGACCCTCACACAGGCATCCTCTACTGCACATGTGTCAAACTCAAGGCCCGCGGGCCGCATCCGGCCCGCCACGTCATTTTATGTGGCCCGCGAAAGCTTAAAAGA
>JAPMOB010211427.1:0-10438 GCA_029875015.1 Lepomis gibbosus | reverse complement strand
AAGGGCACTTTCTCTTGAGGAAGAAAAAGGGCAGGTGCTTGAGCCCCTGTTGATGTCTATGTGTGCACGTGCCTGGTTACAGTCAGAAGCACTGCCAGTGGAAGAATTGTTCTAAATAATTTGGTCTATAGGACAAAAGAGAATCTAAAAAACCTCTGGGTGTATTAGGATGGAATTAGGTCAAAATGAAATTTCATCACATAGGATATCTTTTTCCAGAGCGAGCAGTTAAAACCAGGGGCAAGTCCAGGTTATGACCTCCACAGGACAGACCTGTAGCCGTGATTCTCAATGTCCATACAATGACAAAACAAAAAGTTTCCTTTGTTCCTTAACAAACAGGCTCATTTTCAACCAGCCAGCGATCATGTATTTTTGTTTAGATATCCATGTAATTTATTCTGCGAGTCATTTATTTATTCTTACAAACCTGACCTCTAACAACTGTCAATCAACCGGTATCTCTGGGAGCAGACATTTCACACACACCCAATCTAAGAGAGTGTTGTAAACTTATTAGACTAATTTAACCATATTATTGCTGTGATGCCTTGTTACCACTTCTGCGGTCAGAGGGCATCACTTTAACTGCTGTGTGTTGTGTGGGAACTAGCCTACAGACAATTAACCTTGACCACATGTTCCAACACTCCAAATGGACCCTGTAATGATAACCCAGCGTAATGACTGACTTCTTTTTGGAAGGAATGCACTATAAAGACACACCGCTGACTTTTGGGTTTTCTTTTACGCTATGCACAATTTTTGTCATGTGCAGAACAACGGAACCTCGGCATGAGCATGGCACAAAATGAAATACGGTTTATGTGAACAGCTTAATGCCTGCCCATTGCCCTGTGCAAACAAAATACTTCTTTTTTAGCAGTACCTTTAGTTTGCACTTCATATGATCCTACCATAAATACTATCCTCTAAAAACAAGTCATCATATAATGATTCAAGTATTTAGTGCAGGGGAGGATGTATACTGACATTCCTTTGTGGAGGAAACTGTTAGACATGTCATGACATCAGGACTGACAGATCTGCATGGTTTTGTTACAAGGTATAAATCACTAAGACGTGAGGTTATAGTAATGATCTGCTTATGGCTAAATTAGAGAGTGCAGGATTTTTAGTGACCCAAACACAATGTGTGCTGTTTTTCTCTACATGGCAACCAGCTTGGCCTTATGACCTGATTGAAACAAAAATGTCTCATTGATCAAGTGGGTACTATTGCTATAAAGGAAGGGCTGGGGCGGCTGGGGCGGTTGGGGCGGCTGGGGCGGTTGGGGCGGCTGGGGCGGCTGGGGCGGCTGGGGCGGCTGGGGCGGCTGGGGCTCAGGAGGTAGAGCGAGTTAGCTGTTAATCGGAAGGTTGGTGGTTCAATCCCTGGCTCCCCCAGGCTGTGTGTCGAAGTGTCCTACTTCAGATACTGAACCCCGATTGCCACTGCCGGCTGTTCCACCAGTGTGTGAATGTTAGTTTCTGTTTGAGCATTGAGTGTGTGAATGGTGAATGCAGATGTAGTGTAAAAGCGCTTTGAGTGGTCGAAAAGACTAGAAAGGCGCTATACAAGTACGGAGCATTTACATTTAAAATTTAGTAACACCAATTCTTAAAACTAAATAAGATATATACTTGGCGTGGATACATGGTGGTTCAGTGGTGTCTTTTCCGGCGAACTTGAACCTGGTATGATTAACTGCTTGATGAAAAAGGATGACAACATTTATTGGCCTTGATCACAACATGCTTTTATTTATAAGCAACCACCTATTTTACTTTACTAGTTTTCCCCCCATAAATCACAACACTTTCAAGTTCTCAGAGTGGTAAACCACTGGAAACATCTCTAATGTTGCAGAATAAACTTCAACACACCTCTATGATTAATAGCCAACAGTGTGACAGATATTCTGTGAATAACGCTTTCAATGTTGAGCTGTGCGTGCTGAAATGCCTGGGGGACTGTTTCAACCCGACAACTGAAATTTTATAGCTGGCATGCATGCTGATTTTTCAGCAGCCAACTACACGTAATTGCCAGTAATTTCAGACAGAATGATTCACAATTGTTGTGTCAGTAGGCTAGCTCTCATCACGTTTTGTTTTTAACATGTTGGACTATATCTGTGATGCAGACACTCTCTCACCATGTCACCAAACACACATTTCACTTAAGTATGTCTCTGCGGTACATGCTGACAGATGATAACAGCTAATACTGAACCTGGCTACCTTAGATCAAGGTGACATGTCGTTCTTTTGTTGCCAGTTGGTTTTTGCAAATGTTCAAATGGTTCTTAAAGACTCCAGACTTACTCTGTTCACTCACCACAGAGGAAAGTGTGACTCAGAGAGGTCTGATCGTCTCCTTCACTGGTGTGTCTCTGACACAACAGGCCATGACAGGCAGCATTCGGTGCTGACAGCAAAGATCAAAACTGATAGATGGACAGAGATCTGGTGGACAGCTCACTGTCCCACAAGCACACAAGCACAGATCCTAGATTCTGGATTTCTGCAGTCCTCGAAAAACACATTTGTATAGAGAATACATGCTAATTTTGATATAAGTACAATTAATCAACTTAGGTTAAATTTTGAGGTGGTTGTACCTCTTTTAATATTTCCTTTTTTTTTGCAAAACATACAATCAACTTGTAAAATAAAATACATGTTGTAGATTTAAGTACCTAGCAGTGTAGAAAATAATTAAAATTAGCTGCACCTCAACGAGCTATGTTAACACATCATAATAATATTCTAAATAACATATATTATACATTATACCATATATATATAACACTGAAATGGCCAATCTGCTCAATTTTCCGATAACACATCGGAAACATCACTATTACTGAAGTAAACATTTGAATTCAGGACCTTTGCGTGTTACAGAGTGATATTGCTACATTTCTTCCTCCACTGCAGTTAATGAGTTAACTTTGCACCAAAATGAATTCAAAATTCATTATATTTCATCGTGTAAACATGATTCACAAAGATTTGGAAAGTATGAGGTGATATACGGTGTTCCTGTATCTCTGGTACATGACCACATTATTTTCACTCAAAATAAAATCATGTTTTGAAGGAATCATGTTGCCGCTTTTCTTCCCCTAAAAGGTAAATTCCTTATTTTACTATGGAAGCAACACAGTGTTTTTGCAATAAAAGAAATTAGAGTATGGCAAATAAAATAACTGCCATGAAATAACCACAGATTGGCAGTGTATAGTTGATAACATTGATTTTTACAGACATTAACTATCCTATAGGGCTGTGGTGTGACAAATAGCGGCTGGGCAGAGATAACCGCAAACCGTTTTTTTTTGACTGGAGGCTTTTTATTGAGGTGAGAAAATTCCATGGCAGACACCAAAAACATGCATTAACATACCACTGCAAAGCCAAGGTTAGGGAACCCGGACCTTACTCGCTTATTACCCCTAACTACCCCTTTGGAAATATACATCTATAACGCTTGGCACACAGACCTCTAATAACAAACGGCTAACAACCAGTCATTACGGGGGGCTTGAGCAGGAGATTTACAAATCTTAGGTTCAGCGGCATTGGACAGGTTCCCTTTGCTTTAAAAATGGTTATTCCATCAAGGGCATGGCGAGCTGCGTGATAAAATCTTGTGATTTATTCTCGGCGGCTGATAATTACTGGTGTCTTGTCACCTGTCAAAAATGAATGGACGGGGAGAGTCCGAGGCTGTAGTCTTCATGCTCTTAACACCACAGCAGTAAATCTGACATGTTTGTGAAGCCATAAATCACAGCTTGTGATAAAGCCTGTGCACTTGGAGCAGAGTGGCGTTGCCTGAACGTTTTAAACAGTTTTACCTATAAAAGCATGCAGATCAGCAGGGTTATTTAAAAGGTGTGGTAGGAATAGGGGTTTATTTATTTATTGAATTGTAAGTGGTTACACAGGAAGGGAAGAGAATGAACATTGTGGTTTAAGTGTTTGTGCACTGTGAGGCTTTAACCACTACAAGAAGATTTTTTTTTCACAATTTGTTGTGTTGGTTTTAAAATGTTCTCTTCAATCCACACACTGTTTTCTATACATTTAAGTAAGCTTCAAGGTTATATGAAGCTATAGTACGAACACACCTTGTGTCATCAGGGCTTTATTTTGTCAGAGAGAAATATTTGATACGCAATATTGCATTTTGGACTGTTGAGATGTGGATTTAACTGTGTAGGTTTGAATTAAGAAAACTTTAGGGCAAGGTCTTCAATTTTTAAAGACAAAAATAAATCATCAAGCTCTTCTTTGTAAATGAAAAATGCTCTTGGTTTATTGTAAATATAAAAGAACATACCTACAGATCCAAGAAATAATTCAAAGATGTTCATTGAGCTTAACAAATTTTGTAAAACCTCAAGAGGTATCCATTCAGTTTCTATATATGTAGGGGTATATACATTAAAAAAAACTTTATATGAGTGAATTATCTCCTGGACAGTAAAAAGGCTAGACCCAAGTTTCCCACTCCAAATCAGTCAGTTGTGCTTTTAGAGCTGAAAGTCTGGGCTGTAATTGTTTTAAAGGTTGGTGTCTCAGAGCTGCAACACATACAATAAAAAGAAGAGGGAAGGAAGGAAGCAATGCATTTCAACGACCCCCCAGTTCAGTGTCTGAGGGCATACCCTTTAGTGACCTGACCCGTTGCACTTGTCCAGAAGCCTAGCTAAAACGTCAGTGCAATCTCCTTTCACTGTCCACCGCAGTATCAGACACATAGATCTTTCATGTGGATGCAGGTCTGCCCTCTTTTCCACGGCCGTTTTGTGTCAAGAGGAGTAAGAGGTGTAAATAAGTGTAAATAAGAGTCTGCTCCTATTCTGTATCTAGCAGGCCTTTGATTAGAAATGACATGCAATCACCTTCAAATAAAAAGTTAGAAATAAAAAAAAAACATTTTTAAGATTTGCAACAGTCTATATTTGATCAAACCAATCAATGGAACCACTTCTTCACTAGTGTCTGAAAGATCAATAGCCTTACCAGCAGCAATTGCAGGTTCTAATTGCAAAATATTTGCCCTTGTTTTTTCCCTCTCTTTGAAGTCTATGGCTCGCTCTGCTCTTTTCCTCAGGTGCTGCCCAGGCCTGATTTATGGGGATGGGTTGCAGGGAGGCTACTTTAAATTACATGGCCCCTAAACCTGAGCAAGAGAGTCAGAGAGAGGAAGAATCGCCACTTTAGAGACCGCTAATTGCAAGGACAAATCTAAACTATGGTTCCTCTCTTCCCAGACCTGAGGAAAGGGGAAATATCTAGAACAGATTAGGCCAATTGGATATATGTGCAATTTGAGACTATGGAATATCTATTTAGATGAATGTGCCTTCATCGCTAACAATGGTAACAAAGTAAGAGACTATTTCTTTCCCAGCACATGTTCCTGTGCTGGGAAAGAAATATTCATTTTGTTGGACATTCAGTCTGAGAGGCATGATACAGTGTTGTTCTTTGTACATAAAGGAATTGTAATGACCAAGTGACTAGCAGTAACCTAGCTTTTAATAACTCTACTAATGGAAAGTCTGAAATAAAAACAAACATATACGGTAAAGAGTGAAAAATGGAATCGAATCTCCTTATAAACGTGTTAAAGGAAGTATGGAGTTTATTGCTATTTCCACATAATTAGTATGTTTTGCGAATATGTTTTACACTGACATGAAGTGTTGAAACTCTTCTTTAAGATCCTGTAAGAGTTGTGAGGGAGAGTCAGAGTAGGAGGAGGAGGTGACAGTGCCATTTGCCTTGAGGGCGCCCATAAACCTAGAGATGGAGAGAGAGTGTACCATTCCTCACAGGTGACTGTATCATGTGACTTCAACAGCTTTAAAAAGCAGGCCAACCTGTCTTGTTGAGGTACAAGTAATCACAAGGCACCAGAGGAGTCAGAGGAAGAGAATACCTGGGCTGTCGGCACGGCAGCAAATACCGGCAGCCCCACAAGACAAGGAGCACTCAGGGAGCGAGTCCAGTAACAGGAGCAGTCTGAGAACATACTGTTCTACGCGGACCACATTTAAATGACTCAGATACTCCACTGCTACTACAAAACAAGTACGAAGATTTTGCTCAGACTCGTCTAGTGTCCATGTTATAGACACAATGAGCTGCAGCAGTGTTGCAGGATCAGAGTTCTCTGAGGAAGAGCTGGAACTTGGCATGCTGGGCCAGGAGGAGGACGAGGGAAGTTCTAAGTTCCAAGACAGTGAGACCTCAAGCAGCAGCCCAAGTGACCCCGAGGAAGGCCAGACCAAGAAGCGCAATCGACCCGTCCGCTCAAAAGCTCGAAGAATGGCTGCGAATGTCCGCGAGCGAAAACGCATCATGGACTACAACCAGGCCTTCAACGCCCTACGTGTTGCTCTGAACCACGACCTCAGCGGCAAACGGCTCTCCAAGATTGCCACTCTGCAGAGGGCCATCAACCGCATCTCCGCTCTCTCAGTATTCCTGAACTCCAACCCCCCCAGCAAGTCTTGCACCCACCGGGAGTGCAACAGGTCATCTGTGGGGCCAGCTGCGATGGGAGCATCTCGACTGGAGCAGACCAGGGTAACGGTTCCTCGTCTGGAGCATCAGAGTTACGTCCCCTGGCACGCATCTATTTCTCACCAGATGCAGCCACAACAAGGGCCTCACATGCACAGGTTGCCCGCGGAGCCACACGTCTACATGGATAACAGTGTGTCATCATGTCCCCCGTCGCCACACTACCCTTGTTATCCCACTGAGGGACAGCTTTACGCCTCACATGGACACTGCGGCAGCCCCCACGACCATCCGCCCAGTCCTCTGCGATATCCTCAGGTGGGTGAGGGGTTGGGGTACCAGCCCGGGGTGTGGGCCCCCTGCACACAGAGATACATGGACACTTTTGTGGAGCCGTCTCCAGCTCTGGGGCTTCCCTGGCAGGTGAGCTACCTGCAGGAGCCGGAGCACAGCCTGTCTCTGTGCTCTGACATAATGTAACACGGTACAACCACTACTGTAAGCCCTGAAAACAGCTGATGACGCCAGTGGACTGTTGACTGACCTCAGGGAGAAAACAGTTTTTGTGTTTTAACTCAGACTTTTAGAGCGTCATGTAATTAACAGATAGAAAAAAAGTGCAATGACTGCAGAATGTTGTATATACCAGGAAATTTATTTTGATCTTAGATTTCAAATTGTTAAATCCAAAGAATGTTTCACTGTCTGCTGGAACTAATTCACCTATAGACTTGTGTTCAAGTTGTTTCATTGTCATCTTTTGGCTTTCTGCTAAAGCGGAATTATTGGAAATGATGTTACATTACTAAATCTGTGAGAATAACAGGAAACATGAACACTTATATAAGGAGTAATCAGAAGACTAATAAACAAAGATGGGACAGCTTTTATGTGCAACACTGTTATGTAACTAGTTTTCACACTTTTGAGTTGTAGGAAATGCATCTTAAGGAAATGTGATTTGAACCCAAAGTTCAACATTTGTATTTATTCTCTGTATTACATAAAAAGGCATGACTGTTTGTAAAGCTGTAAAGAGTTTGTACGTGACAAAATTAAATGTTAAAATGATATAATTCCTGTTCTGCTTCTTCATTACAAAAATCTTTAGTTGTAATAGACTTGGTTCTTAGAACTTTCATGTAGCAATAACACTTTGTTTTACAAATTTCTGTGCATCCAGGTCCATGTGTGCATGCACATTTGTGTGTGTGTGTGTGTGTGTGTGTTTGATTATAGCCTAAGGTCGGTAGCCTCTTCTATTCTGAGTCTGAGATGACAGAGGTCTGTCACTCAGTTGAAAAATGTCCCTACAAGTTCATTCTTGTCATTTATTCTTGGAGAAGAAAAGTCAAGGTGCTTTTTGCACACGGCAAAATAAAAGCACGGGCCGACAGCGAGAAGGACAGCACTGACAGTGTTTGTGCTGTTTGACTCTAAAGATCAAAATGCAATGCAGAAACATGAAAAGTGCATGTATTGCATTTTTCACAATGTGCATTACTTTCTGCACAGCAGTTAAAACTACTGCTCTTCAACAACACCAAGTGAGATCATAACTAGTTAGTTATAGGTCAGTTGGTCTTCGTGCAGATCAAGAAGAGTAACTCGTAACCACAATTTTTTCTCTAAGCCCTACTAGCTCATGTTTTTTTCAACAACAGCTTTCTGTCCCCTGCTGAGCAGCATGTCATGGAAAACAGCTTTAATATTAGACTATAGTACAGAGCCCACAGACAGATTTATGTGGGCCCAGGAAGGAAGACTTTGCCCCGTCATCAGCGCGGTGAAATCCCCTGTCGGGCTGCCCTGGCCCGCAGGTGAAAAAGGGTGTGTGAGAGTTTTTTGAACATCCTGGAGGTCTCCAAGCAAGGGCCTCGAGACGCTGGTGAAAAGAGCTGGCCCGGGGAGAACTACTGCAGGCTCAGTGGAGAAATAAATTGTGAGGTACAACAATAATTAGCAGGCAGGAAGGAAAGGGAATACGGACAAAGAGATGAATGGAGAGGAGGAGTGAAATAATAGGAAGAGGAGGATATCTGTGGTGAGAATGAGGAGGAGAGTGTGACTACACTCGGAGCCCGTTGTTCAGCTTCTTTACAGACGTAAATCAGTAGAAAGCCTTGACTCACCAGTGAGAGACAAGTGTGGCGGACAGCACTCAGTGACGGCATGTCTCTTCCTCCTCCCTTTCTGGCACAGAAACAGATCTCCACTCACTGCAGTGCCAGTTTATCTACTCGTCTGGCTCCTCAAGAGACTCATGAGTGAAAGCTGGACTGGTACCACGCAATTCTACAGAGACCACATTTTTTTTGTAGTTCTGACTCTTTATCTTAAATTACTTTCCACATCAGGTGAATAAGAATGCAAAAAGCCCGGCTCTTTGTATGATTATAAAAGAAATTTTGGACCTCTCTGGGACCATTGTTGGACATTTTGTACAGAGGCATAGCACAAAATTCTGGGCCCCATACATAAGCAGTCTCTGTGGGCCCCCTTCCTTTCTTGGTCCATAGACCATCTTTTGAAAAATGTTTACAAATAATTGTTAATGTACAAAACAACTGTACACATGAACCTGTAGAGGGAACTAGTGTAGTCACTAATGAACGGTTCATACAACATTTAAACAAATATTAATAATCTGAAACATACAGGATTGATATTAGTCTCTAAGCCCCGACAGTAACTAAAACATTCAGATCACCCTACCAGAAATGCTCACAAGTCTTTGAGCTACAATCCAAGTCAAGTCCCAAGTCACTCCTGATTAATGGTGTATCACCTGCTGCGTTCAATCCAGGCTGCTTAGAACACTGCTGTAAGGGAGTCTGTAACTGTAACCTGTTTTTCACTTACAGAGCCCAACTATGTAGCCTAATGTACAATGTGTCTACAACTAATGACAGCTTAAACCACTATAAGTCAACACATCCCCCAGACTTTCAAACCAGTGTAACGTTCTAGCTAAATAAAACTGTAATGTTACATGATCAACAATAAACCTGTTGCAGCCAACGTTAATAATGAACGTGCCGGCAGCCCGCTAACGTAAATGATTACGTTAATTGACCACCTCAAGTGTGGCAGGTAAACATACCCTCATTCATCTTTTCTGAACGAAGGACAGCCGGAGTAAACCTCCTGTAGGTCGTAGCTAAAGCAAGACTCTAGATGGCCAATGCTGAGCTAAACATGTTTACTAACCTCAGGTTACTAGCCTATTTTAAGTTCAGCGCTTCTTTGTTTGGTTCTTGTTGTATGAATTTTTAAAGCCAAAGTTTATGATGAATCACGTGTGGTCAGCGCGCAGCAGACACCTAGTTGTGTTACATAGGCAGCTTATAGCTAACACAGGGAGGGGAATAACAGCAAGGTCATCAGGTGCGAGTTCATTCTCAAAACGTTTTGCACCGGTTTGCAACATTTTTGGATTGAACGACATGTTTCCTTGCAACGTGCGCAACATTCTGCAACAGGCTTCGAGGTATGTTTTCTCCCGTTTGGTGGGCGTGTCTCAGGTGTTACACAATCAGCTGCCACAAGTTTGTAAACACGACAGTGTTAAAAAGGCATGAAAATTTAGTGCCTTGCGTCCACAGCAGGTTGTTCAGGGAACCACTGTTTCCGTTGAAAAAAATGTTTTGCTACGTTTTTTCTGCGCTGAGCTCAGCCCAGATGTTTCCTAAACATAAACATTGTTCATGAGTCCCGCACCTCAAGTTCAAGTTAAGTCTTTTGAAGTCTTTTGAGGACAAGTCTCAAGTCGAATCTGAAGTCTCAAACTCATGTCCTCATCACTGACCTGTACACACACACACACTCACACACACACACACACACACACACACACACACACACACACACACACACACACACACACACACAC